>OX465245.1:9180987-9308987 GCA_949987775.1 Aproaerema taeniolella
CAGGAGCCACTCTCGCGCACCTCATGTGTCCGAGAAATGTGGGAACATAATTCATCAGCAACTACCAACGTGGTAATTCTTATTAGGATGAGGTTAATACAGCTTGGGAAATTTTTGTTTTAAGTTAAGAGAATACTGGCTTTCCGCCGCGGACTTGGTTTGTGTGGGATAGTAGCCCATGTCATTCTATAGCCGTTTAACTACTTTTTTAAATAATGAATGGGTTTGCTCTTGACCACAAACTAGCCCAAGGGAGAAGATGTAGTCGAGGATGTAGCAAGCTCACCCAGAAGTTGCCTATTCACTGGAACAAAGATTTTAAGAACTTTTAAGATAAAGGATGCCTTTTGCAGCAGATGCATTTGTTCTGAAAGTACGCTTGTGCATTACTATGTTACGAAGTGAGGGAGAACAAACACAAAATAAACAAACGCAGTGTCAAGTTTACATATTGAAAAGAAAGAAAGACTTTGATAACCCTTTTTAAGACCTTTTCAAATCTAACCTACCGCAGTCACGCGGTTTATACATATAGGCATTTTGAGGGTTACTATAACACCTATGAATTTTAGGACATTTTCTTCATGGGCTCCAGAAAGGGAAATGCAAACTACGCAAAAACAAGTACGTACATTAAAAGAACTGATGGAGGGCTGAAAAGTTTCTCCATAATTAAGGGTTATCTAAAGCCTCATTCTAAAATACTACACACTCAAAGGCCCATCCTAAGTTTTCCCTTGTATCGGGGGTTTCTTGGGACACACACAAAGACAGACACCAACACCCATGACCCGAGAACAAATATCTGCTTTTTACACAAATATTTGCCCCGACTGTGAATTAAACCTAGGACCCGTCGATCAAGAAGCAGCGTTACTACCACTCGACCAAACCTGTTGCCAAAATTCAAATTTTACATTTAAAAAAACCGCCGGCCACTTTCCGCTACTTTGTTCAGACCGTCTAAATCATGCAATAGGTCTTAAACTTACTTTAAATCACTCTCAGAGATTTGACAAAATGTCCATCTGAATGAAATCTCGATACTCACAAGAGAATGGGGCATCTTGACCGCGATTGCTGCGCCCGCGCAACGTCAAAAGCGCCGCCATCTTTGATACACCGCCGTGCGCTACTGAACTGAACACCACATACTATACACATTCATTATAAGATTTTCAATTGATAATTAAGCTCATATTTCAATACTTTCTACCGATGAAAGGGTTCTTTAACGTTTTGTTCAAGATTCGGGTGAATGCTCTCGTGGGCGAATTTTTAACGGAATTCAGTGAAGTAAGCATTTTAAAGCACCTTACTTTAACTGCCACTAATTTTATACGGATTTCACGCGTGTGTTTAATTTAGAAAATCAATCATGACAATCATATCATATCATACAATATTATAAAACAAAGTCCCGCCATGTCTGTCTATAAACTCAAAAACTACTGAATGGATTGTCACAACGTTTTCACAAATGGATGGAGCGATTCAAGAGGAAGGTTTATTTGTATAACTAATTCCAAAAATTTCCACAGGAACGAAGTTCCGGGCGGGAAGTTAGTACCAATGTATGAGGGGTGATTTTAAATTAGCTAGCTAGACTTAAGGGATGGATTCTCCCCATGAAACTGAACAACTTTCCCTAAGGAACCTTTAGGAAATTTTCAAAACAAAAATTCAACTTCTCATACAAAGGCAAATCCGCTGATCGCACAAGTTGCATGGAGAGGCAACATTTTTTTTGGACCTACGAGCCTTTGGGGAAAATTGTTCATTTACGTGGGCTGATTGACTTCCTTATTATCGCTAACTAATTTAAAGTCAGTCAATATCATGCTATTTTGCCCTCATCTTGGCGTTATTCTGATTTACATCACATTTAATCTTACAGCCCTCTGAATTTATTTAAAACCACCTATAATCTAGGGATTATAGGCGCATGTATTTGTTCAGATTTGGAATATTTTTATTAAAAACAATACGTTTATTTCTTCTAGACAGCACACACACATATGTTTTTAACCATGATCCAGGATTTGGCAGGTAAAGTAATTACAGTGGAGCTACTACCGTCTGACCTCCGTGACCCTGCAAACAGGGAAACCTGGCCGGATTGGAGTGTCCACACATTTTAAAAATTGTATTAAGTTTCCTCATGACATTTTCTCTCATGTATATATTTACTATCTAACCTAAATATATATCTACATGTCTATATTGGGTGTCTTTAAATTAGTTAGCGAAAATTAACAATGAGAATCAACCCAAGAAACTGACAACCCCTCCCCAAGGAACATAGGTCGAAAATTTCATAGAAAATTTCGCCTCTCCTTGCAACTTGAGCGATGAGCTGATTTGCCTGGGATGTTGAACATTTTTTTAGGATGTCATATAGGTTCCCTAAGGAACCCCAAAATTGTTCAGTTTCATGGAGAGAATCACCCCTTCGCTTTCCAATTTATAGTCAACCTATTTTTATTATCTCTGTACAATGTGTCCTGTTTGTGCGTTTGTATGTATGTAAATGTATGCATGTAAAATTGAAAATTCTTTATTGCTCTAAAACAATGATTTAAAAGTAATTTAATAGCAAAGGCGGACTTATCCCTGAAGGGATCTCTTCCAGTCTACTTAAGAGTAGTTGAGAGAGGAGAAACAGGTGACGCGGGTTGCGATGCAATTAAAAATTTAAAAAATAATAGTAATAATTACAAATTCTAATTACATATCATAGTTAGTGTAAAGCGGAACAAAACAAGTAAGTAAATAGTAATATTGCTGTTTGTGTATTTGTTGTTGTGTTTATGCTGGCTTTTTTTCCTTGTCCTATCCTACTAACATTTATAAATGCGAAAGTTTGTGAGGATCTATGGATTTTTGTTACTCTTTCACCTCACAAACAAAACCGTCTCACTACCTACTCAAATTGCACCAACTATCCCCAAAACAAAACCGATCCATTTCGCTTAAGCCATCAAAGCCTATCGCTCTTCAATAGCGAGTAAATCCGCGGGTGGATCTATTTGTCGGTTGTCGACAAACACGAGCGACTACAATGAACAGACAGACGGTATAATCCGTCAAAGTGCCGACGGCCGAAGAGACACCTCCCAGGTTGCATGCTGCGGGTTGATAAAAATTTAGATAGTGTTTTGCAATGTATGTCGGGAGTGATATGTTACTATGGCTAGTTCACTTAACGAAGGTCGAAGACTTATTTTAGCGCGGGTTGGAAGAGAACAGGGCCCCGATTCTGTAACTTCAGTTGTCTGTCGATGGAATGGTCACCATTTTAACCGTTCAGATGGCAAAATTGAGAACTATCCAAATTTCATACATCTAATGACGGCTGCTTTGACTGGTGGCGCCACCGCCAACTGAATTTTCAGTTGCTAGGTAGTTTGCAACTTTATGTTCGGGTGGCGGTGGCGCTGCTGGTAGGGGTGGTTGTCAGCAAGTATATAAAACTTAAATAGTTCTCAATTTCGCCACCTGAACAGATAAAATGGCCTCGATTCCATCGACACACAACTGAAGTTACAGAATCGGGGTCCAGTACTTTATCCCTACCAAACCAGAATTACCTGTTGTATTTAACGTAAATCCCCAATATTGAGACTATGTAATTTTTAGTGTGCACTAGAATCACACAGGTGATTTTTTTTATATTAAAAGTGGGTTCACTCTTGACCACAATCTAGCTCAGAGCAAAGATGAAGTCGAGGATTTAACGGACTCACCCAGAAGAAGCCTATTCACTCGTACTTCAAAGATATTCGGGCTGTATGACGGCAGAGAATTCCGCTCCTTGGCAGTGCACAATATAAAATATGACGAATAGCGCTCATTAAATTGAACGAGTAATCGTTAGAAGCCAATATGAATTTTCAAAAAAAATGTTTTTTTTTTTACTTTCCTTAATTTTTTTCTTGCCGTTTTAATGTAAACAAGACCTTTAAAGAAATACCTACCTTTTGATAACACCTTATGATTTCCTAACTTTTTTCAACTATTCTTATCATAAAATCAAATACAGTTGCAACCAATAATGATAGCAAAAACATTTTTTTTTATTTTTTATTATAAGATGGGTTAACTCTTGACCTCAATCTTGACCATAAGGTCAAAGATGAGGTCGACGATGGAGCGAGTTAACCCAGAAAATGCCTATAAAGGCACTGATACTCCAACGCACCGACGGAACACAGCAAGCTGTTTGGCGTCGGACTTCGGTAGGAGGGTGGTCGCGAACCAGACAGCCCTTTACAGAGCCTACCACACCGCATGAGACCATAGGACGACACCTCAGATTCAGAAAAAAATGAAGTGTCGTTGCCTGGGATGGATTACTAGGTCAGGCAGGTCTCATTTGTGTTTCCTTAGTCGCCTCTTACGACACCCACGGAAAGAGATGGGGTGGTGTTATTCTCAACCGATCACCACACGGTTGTACACAATTTGTTTTTTAGGCAACATTTTGTTTCGTTGTGAAAACAAAATGTTACCTAAAAAACAAATTGTGTACAGAAAAACATTTATGGATTAGTTTTTTTTACAGAAAGATATTTCAAAGGCACCATCGCGGAAAATGTCCCATCCATTGTCCATAACACTGGCCAGCTGAAGATTGTATAACACGCTCACTCACATCTCACATCACAACGAAAAATCGATTCAAACTCACTGAGCTATCAAGGCTTTACTCAATCTCAAACCAACGCCTGCGATTACAAGCTAAACGCTTCCAAATTCGAACGCACCAATGACCACTTGGTATGGGCGCCATTTTTTTACACAGATTAAAAATCTTCAAAATGTTCAAGCTTCAAAAACGCCGAAAATTCGTCGGCAGCTTGCACTGAGAGCATGCAAAATGCAATTGTAATGTGTAATGGATATGCACTAGAGCATAAATGGGATGTTTGTTGTTGAGCCGCCGACTTAAAAGTGTATTGTTCGGGGCTGTGTCTATGCTTCTTAAGGATTAATACGCTGACCACCGGATTGCAGTGGAGGTCCGTCTTATGGTCAAGTTGAAGGACTGTCTATTATTATGGTAAGGAAGGAATGCTCGAGTGGACTGAAGTGCTTTCACTATTACATATGGTATTTTAATTTTAAAATACAATAAAATATAGAAATATTTTCATCCCTCCCACCGTTCGTGCAACAAGATGGCGGATAAAAATTGAGCACAACTATGAAATTTGGAAATTAGGGTACACATATTAAATAATTGTTTTATGCAAATGTTTTTGTCTTTTCCTTCATATTTGCACGAGTTTTCTCGATATACACAATTGTGTGCATGCATAAGTGACGGAGAACTCATGCATAAGGGACTTCTTTCCAACTCTCCACTGACATAGGTACTGTGGTATGCAGACCTTCATGGAGGATCGGGCATAACGCAACTTCTTTCTCATTCGGTCATTTCGAAGAAGATAATTCGAATATCAATTTAAAAGGTTTGAAATGGTATTCGATGTCAAGATTCGAAATGATTGAAGATCTGGTCTTGCGCCATTCATTGATTATTGTGAATGTAGAGAGCTCGCGGAATAAGTTCTTGTATGCGTTCGTAGGCGTGCAAATAGCACTTAAATAAACGTTGTTGAATTATTATAACCGTGTAGACGTTGTAACAATAAAACAAGTGTATAAAAGTGGCGGTGACTGTTTATAATTATATTACCTGAAGAAGAACTACCTCTTTTACTCATTTGCCCCCAGAACAGTCATCACAGTACTGTTTTTCGAAAGTATCAAAACAAAAATGTTTATATATCATACTATAACCGTGTGAAACTACAGCCATTTAATTTTCTTGCAACTGAAAACAAGAAGCCTTAATAACACACATCGACAACTCTAGACACATTGTAAAAGTAACTTATCAAATAAAAACTAATATTTTATTACCTACAGTGAACATTCTTCTCAAATTACGAGAGGCATGTTATTTCGTAGAGATAAGAACGGTTTTGCAACAAAAATTATGATGTTTGATGTTCTTATACACTATTATGAGGAGATGGTATGAATATCGTGTCTAGTAATTATATGAGGGTCAATAAACATAGTTAATCCTTACTGTAGAGTTGATTTTAGCTACCGTTCTTTGAGTTCAGCTACTTGTATTAATATTGTATGATTTATTGTGTCTTGATTGATAGTTTTTGATTTAAAATCAAATGTAAAATGCGATTTTGTTTGAGTAATAAAATGCTCTAACAGGCGTTATTAATTTGCTTTCACGCTGTATTGAAAGTAAATAAAAACTGTGGTAAGTTTTCTTTCCCGAGTATGACAGGGTTAAATTCCTTTATCGTGTGTTGGTAAAACCCTGACAAACTGAAAACACTGACAAATGACAAACTAATTGGTCTAAAATTGATTAGCATTTTAGTTTTATAACGTTGTTCGCCTCTTCAACCCCCAGACTATTTTGTCAATTGTATTGGACTTTTTTATTTTTAATTATGAGATGGGTTAACTCTTGACCCCAATCTTGACCAAATCCATAGATGAGGTCGACGATGGAGCGAGCCAACCCAGAAAATGCCAATTAAGGCACTGGTACTCCCACGCATCGACGGAACACAGCAATAGCTGTTTGGCGTCGGACTTCAGTAGAAGGGTGGTCGCGAACCAGACGGCCCTTCACAGAGTCTACCACACCGCATGAGACCATAAGACGCCACCTCAGATTGAAAACAAAATGAGGTGTCGTTGCCTAAGATGGATTACTAGGAGGCAGGTCTCATTTTTGTTTCCTTAGTCGCCCCTTACGACACCCACGGAAAGAGATGGGGTGGTTTTATTCTCAACCGATCACCAGACGGCGAGATTTAACTATCCAACGGGATAGCTCACTGAAGAACTAATTTCCTCAAAGAATTAACCTACCTAAGCAAAAATTTACTCTTCTCCATACAGTTCATGCAATTAGCTGTAGAGGTTTTATACCTTCCACATTAGCCTTCTAATTAGAATGCCTTTTGCTAGTTATTCTGTAATGAATTCGCTTCCTCTTGGCGGTGACTCTTTACTATTACGTTTTCTCTAAATAAAATATTAAAATTCCTCTTTTGCCCTCTTTCTATCCTCCCAGGGTATCCTCTCGTTATAGTACTTACGAAAAGTCTTTTTTTCGAGATATGGTGTTCTTTTGAAAAGTTATTTAGATGGAGAGATCCAGAAACGCATCTTCATCACCTTGTAGGCGACAACGTAACCACAGGAATTCATTTTACAAACTGCTTCTTTTTCTTATCATCAAGTGCGTGGCGAACTTGACTAACCATGGTGTCAGAGCTTTCAAACCGCCAAATGGCCTCCGACTTCATTTTAACGACTAGTCAATCGAAAACAGCCGGGACCGACAGCTTAACGTGCCCTCCGAAGCACGGAAATGCTCGTGATAAATTGCCACTTTGGTCACCCATCAGTTTCCTGCCTCAGTGTGCGTTGCTTAACCTCACTGATCGGCTGAGATCAGCAAGTGAAGTGCCACTGAGCTATCAGCGCTTCGAGCATTCATCGCATTTCGTTAATTCAAGTCCTCATACTTTCACCATGATGCAAAACTCGAAAAAGGTACGTACCTACTGAGAGGGGTCATCGTCCTAATCTTGATATACGTCTTCATATAATAAACTGCGTGGTCCATCAATCAGTATGCGGCTACAATGATGTGGTAATGATTACTGCGCTCTATTGAGGAGGCAGCTCGCATTTATTAAGAAGCGAGTGGGTAGCAATGGGTTTTTAATTTGGATTTTCGAGTCAGGGCAAATATTTTGTGTAAAACAGAGATGTCAGTTCTCGGGTCTGTGTATTTGTCTGTCTTTGTTATGTTCCTAGGGACATATGCCATGAGGGACAACCTTCGTGTGGGCCTTTGAGCGTGTAGGGTTTAGCGTTTACGTAAGCCTTGTCTTATCAAATATAAATTCAACTTTATACTCTTTTTTAAATATTGTAGGTATGTTTCTTAAGTTGTTTAGTTTCAAGGGTACAGTCACCTCTAAAGTTTCGTTAATGTAACATCGATTACCACTCAAGGACTTTTGTGCCCTAACAGCCATCAGTACCACCAGCATTGATGTGTCCTGTTCATGACTTGGTGAAGAATTAAACACCTGCAGCGAAGTCCTCAAAAACAAGCTTTCTCACAGTCATGTTTATACAAGGAAGAGGTACTGAATCGAATGTGGATTTAATTAAATTACAATTTGACCTCTGCTACCGATCGGCGCGGCGGGGCGCATGACGATGATCTTGTTAATTTTGTGTGGCCGGTCTACTCCTGCGCATACAAAGATCGAGAGATACTAGATGGTGCACGTTAACAATTTGATACTGGTTTGCTGAAATAAGGTGAATCATTTGCCAAACTGTAAACTTAATGGTTCTACTGTAATTTGCACTTTGTATTGAGAATTGGCTGGACATACCTAATCTAGCCGGTCCAACAGAGACGCGTGACATAATTTTGTTATGTGATAGCTAGAAACAGATGGCGATATCTTCTGTTGGAGGTCCAAACCCACTTTGGATCGCCACACAAATGCATAATGTTGAATCCGTACAAATATATACCAATTTTTTATAGAAATTGAATCACTAGTCTCGCAGGGATTCGTACTCGTTTCCGCCTTCCTTGTAGCGCAGGAAAACGATCCCAGTTATTTGCTGGACTCCAAAATTACTATTTTTAGGTTGTAAAATAGTGTGTGATACTCACGAATCGTAAAGTATCAACAGCACATCAGGTTACCAAAAACTGTCAAATTTCCCCAATGGATAGTAAACTCTAATGCTTGGAGACAACATTGAAAATCGATTGAAGAAATTTGTCAGTTTTGGATAGCACGACGTGCCGTTGTCCCTATCTGTACAAAAAAATATCTAAAACCGACTATTTATTTATTTTGGCAAATAAATTATTAAATGATAATTTTCTTATTAATATTAAAACTAGATTATGTTTTTGTTAGGTACAGTGCTCCTATTTTCTTATTGTGTCTCGACAAACTTCGTGTTTTCGAAATTATAATAAACTTTTCCGAATTACATAAAGAATGTAATAATTATAACTCATACCCAATAAATTTTGTAATTTTTGGTTTAAGTTTAATAAAGGATCGCCATACACAACACACATTCGTGTGAATTTGGGAAATCGATGATTGCTGAAACACAAAAACAATCGAAGGACTGTAAAAGATTAAGGACTGTAAAGCATTGTCTCATCCAGAACATTTTATTAAAAAGCTGCCAATCAGTAGGTGTCGATGTATCATTCATACTTTGACAGAAGATGTATCGATCGAACGACGACCTCTGCCAATCATTACCAACTAGTCTATTGCTCCCTACTTCGTCTGTGTTAGGCCTCTGTTTCTTTTTAGTTTCTTTGATTAATTTCATAAAAATAAATTCAGTTAAGTAATCAAATTGAAATAGTGTTTTGTTTTGTTTTTTGTTTGCTTTTATAATGGAAAATAATTACCTACATGGAGTGACTTTTAAAGGGCTGATTCTCTCCATGAAACTAAATAATTTTCCCCAAGCAACCCGTAAAAAAATTCACCCGAATTGAGAACCTCCTCCTTTTTTTTGAAGTCGGTTAAAAAATCCCAATAAAGATGTCAATTTTCCATACCTAGATAATCAGCTACGTTACTTGGGGAAAGTTGTTCAGTTATGAATTCTGCATTAAACTCACATGTATTTTTTTATTGTGAAGTAACCAGGATCCATTCATTCATCTTCACAGACTTTCGCATTTATAAAATTATCGATATAGGATCATCATTATTATCGATATAGGATGATATAGGATCATCATTAACTATTACATTGATTCGTCTCTATTAAACTAATTCAAGAACGCCACGAGAAGAGAATGCGGGCAAACGAAAAATCCAGACTTCTTTAATTTTCTATATTTAAAAGGGTTTGAGCTGAGTCAGTTAGTAAGACTTTTCTTTGTATGTATATTATGTGTTATTAACTAATAAGTAAAACCTCGAAGCTCCGGCGCTCCTAGGTTTGACTAGTCAGTCCTCAGCTATAGGTTAGTCAAACCTAGGCAGTCATCCCGGGAAGAGACTGCATATCGACCTTTGACTATGACAATAATGTTATTAGGAGTACGAGTACTTATGTAATGTCATTTATAATACTTGATTGATTTTCTGAAGTTTCCAATTAAAACGAATCATCAATTCTGTTTCTGCAAAAAAATATTCAATCCAAATCAGGAAAAAAAATACCTATTGCATTAATTTTTTTTTTCTTTTTATTAAGAATGGGTTCGCTCTTGATCACAATCTAGCTCAGGGCAAAGATGCGGTCGAGGATGTAGCGAGCTCACCCAGAAGAAGCCTATTCACTCGTACTTTAAAGATATTCGGGTTGTATGAGCTCGGAAATACAGACGCCGGCAGAGAATTCCACTCCTTGGCAGTGCGCAATACAAAAGATGAAGAAAAGCGCTCAGTACGTATCCGAGGTATCTCGACAAGATAAGGGTGATACCCCGCAGTGCGTCTGGACGTCCGATGGAAGAAAGGGGCAGGCGGAATGAGCTCATGCAGCTCCTGAGCACACTCCCCGAAGTACATCTTATAAAAAACACATAGGCAAGCTATTTTGCGTCTATGAGCGAGGCTTATTAACATTAAGTTCATTTGCCGTTAAAGTTTGAATGCACACACAGGCATTCGAAGGACAAAATTGAGAAAAACCTTTAAAGAATATTAAATTCTCAAAACTTTTTATTTCTATCAACAAACAAACAACTTAACCCAAAAACCGATTATCGTAATGACATTTCTTTGTTGACTCCGATTTTAAACACAATAATTTTGTATTTCTTAAAGTCAGAGCGGATTTTTTTGTGTGGTTTTTGGGATTGTAAAATTAACTTTTGGCCAATAATTTTTGACAATGGCAAGTTAATATGCCGTGGTTTTGAAAGCTACTGGGCGGTCCGGTGAAAAAAAAAGTTGATGTGACGTTTTGAGGCGTTTTGTGACTACCGACATGTTTGTGATTTTTAAATTGATATGGGAATATGATAAAATGTGTAAGTATTTGAGCAGTTGAGTTATGTAGAGTCGATCCAAAATAAGCTGTACCCTTGATGTATAAAAGATGCTGCATGCTTAAAATTCATTCAACAATATGATTTACTTAGCATGATATTGTACGCCGTAATTGGCATATTGAGTATGTCTCTATACCATTTTATAAATAAATAATAAATAAATAAATAAACGCTACACACTCAAAGGCCCACACTAAGGTTTTCCCTTGTATTGTGGGTCCCTTGGAAGACACATAAAGACAAACACAAACACCTATGACCCGAGAACAAACATATGCTTTTTACACAAATGTTTGCCCCGACTATTTAAAATAAATAGATTTATTTATTTATTTTAATAATAAAATCTATTATCTATTAAATAAATAGATTATCGCTCCATGCTCGGGATCTCGCTAAGGGATAGAATCCGAAACGAGGTCATCCGACAGAAAACCAGAGTGATGGATATTATCCAAAAGTGTAGCAAGCTGAAGTGGCAGTGGGCTGGCCATGTCTGTCGCAGAACCGACGAGCGTTGGAGTAGACAGGTTCTCGAATGGAGACCACGTCTTGGCAAACGTAGTGTAGGACGCCCCCCAGCCAGATGGTCAGATGACCTAAAGAAGATAGCGGGTAGTGGCTGGATGAAAACAGCGGAGGATCGTGCAAAGTGGCGCACCTTGGGGGAGGCCTATGTTCAGCAGTGGACTGCAATAGGCTGATATGATGATGATGAGATTTTAATGAGTAATAAATAATATAATGCATTATGATAGACATTTAAATATATTCATTAGTTTTTCTGTGTTTAAGTCAAAAATTATGAAATTAATTTATTTGACCACACATTTCATTCCATGCAATTGTTTGTTCTGTATTTAATCATGTTGTACATTAAAGGATTAACATACATAGATTTTCACTTATTATAACAATTAATTAGAAAATGAAGGAACATTGCATTGATCGAAATATGAAGAAAAAATTTTGGGAATTTATTCTTATACATGTAGCCTTGGACAAAACTGTTTTTTAAAGTATTTTTTATTGTAAGATGGGTTAACTCTTGACCTCAATCTTGACCATAAAGGTCAAAGATGAGGTCGACGATAGAGCGAGTTAACCCAGAAAACGCCCATAAGGCACAGATACTCCCACGCACCAACGGAACACAGCAAGCTGTTTGGCGTCGGACTTCGGTAGGAGGTCGCGAACCAGACGGCCCTTTACGGAGCCTACCACGCCGCATGAGACCCTAGGACGACACCTCAGATTCAGGACAAATTGAGGTGTCGTTGCCTGGGGTGGATTAAAGGGGGCAGGTCTCATTTGTGTTTCCTTAGTCGCCTCTTACGACACCCGCGGAAAGAAATTGGGTGGTGTTATTCTCAACCGATCACCACACGGCTGTTTAGTTTCATGGCTCAATTTACATCCTGTACATCAGTTTCTGCAGCTAGTCTTAATATACTGTATATTTAAGTTAGTTAAGGGTCTATACTTATACATTTACTTCTAGACAAGGCGCCGTACAATGCTGTCAATCGATCGACTAAGTAAATAGGTTACATACTCGAGCTGCGCGGGCGCAGCGTTGGAGGTGACAATATCTCTATCGCATGTGGTTGCTAAACTAATTAAAAAGTAATTAATCATGCATATTAATTACTCATTATTACTTTTACAAATAATGCATCAACGAATTTTTTTTCTAAGTATGTTGTCTGATATTTTATTTTATTAAAAAAAAATTGAAATATACAGCATTTAGTAGATCCACCGGACATAGAACAGCTTAATTAACACAGAAGCCAACAAAGTTTCCACTAAAATCTATTACATTCGAATTTTTGCAGTGGCCATATATTTTTGTTAGCAAATTGAATTCTTACAGTTGCTGAGAGTTCATCAGACATTTTTACCTATTATCTAAATAATATAGGTCTTTACCTATGAAATTGCCGTTTTTCATACAATATTTTTGGAGAACTGAATTTTCCATACTAACGTTTTTGGATTTTTCTCGGGAATGCGAAATCCAAATTTAGCAAAATTTTGTGGGAAGGTTTGGATAACATTAAGTTAATTTTTATCATACTTACTTTATTGAAAGTTGTAACTGTAACAAAGGTACAGCAAAAATAAGCAATGAAACGGGCAACGGATGAAACAAGCTATATTTGAGCTTCTTTTTCAGCAAATAAATTTTAAAGTAAATACGTATTAATGTGACTCAATATCTCCGTTATATGGCCAAGATTTTTAATAAAAACAATTTTAGTAATAGCTGTTCAATCAAAAAAATTATAAATAAAATAAAGCTTGAGAAAAAATCGGCAATTTCATAGGTAAAGACCTATTATATAAAAGGAGAAACTGACGACTGACTGACTGACTGACTGTGCTATCAACGCACAGCCTAAACGGCTAAACGTAGGCACTTGAAATTGGGAAGGGACGTAGCTTAGGTACCGTAGAGGTGCACTAAGAAAGGAATTCGCGAAATTCCCACGGGAACGGGAATTAGCGGGAAAATCCTTTTGTATGAAAAATCTAAACCGCTTAAGTTAAACGCTTGAAATTTGGCATGCAGGCACCTTAGTAAACTTAAAGCTTAGTTGCAACAGGATACCTATTGCAAATTTCCCACGGGAACGGGAGTTAGCGGGAAAAAACTTTTGTATGTAAAAATCTAAATCACGTAAGATAGATGTTTCCAATCTGTGTACTCTGTACAATAAAAAATTAACACGCAAACGAAGTTGCGTGCATCAGCTAGTTTACCTATATATAGGTATCTGAGATGCATTCCGTGTGCGTCAAGCCTTGGTTTTTCCATACTTCGAGCATTGTCCTTCCCACTATCCGTACTAGGAAACCAGCTCATTGCACAAGTTTTCATTTTTAACATGCCTACAAAAGCGATGCTCTCTTCCAAAACATGTTTGATCTCCAAATCCAAGTGAGGCAGTTGTTCCTGTTGCCAGAAAGGAATACAATACAATACAATATACTTTATTTGTACACAAAGAAATACAGCAGCACAATCAACAGAACATAAAACATAGTGTACAACAAGGCGGCCTAGGAATGTCTTTATAATACACTAGCTTTCAGCGCGGCTCCGCCCGCGTGGACTGCAGGTTATATCGTGCCTAACTGTGGGCTAAAATGTAGCCTATATCCTTTCCCAGGCTCTAATCTATCTCTGTACCAAATTTAATCAAAATCGGTTCAGTAGTTTAGACGTGAAAGACGGACTAGCAAGGATCACAAAAAGTTCGACTTTTTGGACCCCCTACTACCCGATGTCACGCTTTTCTTTATACATATATCTCTTTTCATCTACTGTTAAAAGACCCTCTCGGCCCCTAAGACTGTGACATAATATATGGATGGCACAAAGAAATGAGTTAAAAAAGGAACGAAATTCTTTTGCCTCGTTTAAAACTATAACACCAAAAAAACTATCCGTTTAATTAATTTAAACATTTCGTAGAGTTTTCGAAATTCAAATTTAAACATCGAAAGCGCCGAATCGATTGGGCGATAACGATTATTATTCGATTACAGATTCGTCGGCACCGCGCCGACACCTCTCGGTCGACCCGATCCATCATCTTCGACATGGTTTGGTTGACACTCAAAGTTTTTAGGAGGATGGGTTTTGTAAAGATTTAGGATGCAAATCCAGTCTATGCGCGAGTATTGTGTTTCAAAATAGAGTCATTACCCCAGTTGGTAATGTTGTGGTGATATTACAGTAGGACTTGAAACCGGAAGGTTGCGGGTTGTATATTGGTGCGGGCCTGTTACCACTAAATTCGCCTTTTCGGATTTATGTACGGATTTTTTATTAGTTATCACGCTCAGCGGGGAATGATAACATCGTGATGAAACCAGCACCTTTAAAAAAAATTGTTTTCGAATGTGAGCAGATTCGATAATTATTTGTTTTTTTTGTCAATTCAGTTTTTGAATATTTTTTTTTAAACGGCGAAGATGAAAACGTAAAAAAAACATCATATTTCAGTCAATTTGTAAAGTTTTTGACTCGCGAGGCTTACAGCTCACAGAACCACTTGTAGAAGGCTACAACATTGTTGAAAAATATTTATGTTTTCTTCTTCTGTGTCGTGTATTGAAGGTTTAACACGTACACACATAACCTCACGCCTTTATCCCATTGGGGAAGGCAGAGACCAAAGATTGCCACTTGCTACTATCCAAACAAGCCTCTTCCGCTTCCTCTACGTTCATAATTCGCTTCATATGCGTTCATGAAGATTTAACATGCTAAAGAAAAAGATAACGGTAACTGTGAAGAATAAAAGCGTAAAGTTTGGGAAGCAGAAAGCTCTTGGGCGGTCGTTCGATGTCGGCGTCGCGGCTAATTACCGATACACGACGATTATTCCGAATAATTAGGTCGATCCCGCTCGCCAAGCATGCCTTCACCTTTTTGCAGGGAAATATTTACTGTAAGACCTTTGTATACCTTCAAACAACAAAGTCAAAGTCGAAAATAGCTTTATTTCATACAACATTCAGGATTTTACTTAAAATAAATCAAAGTGGTGAATTACATTAGCATTTTTAACGTAGCGTTCGCAAAGGTGCAGTCTTCCCCAAACAAGAATAGGTATATGAAACTCCGAGGGCTGCTCTTCTTAACTCAACCATGCTTGTTTTTTTATTTCCTTATTAATTTCCATCTTTTTTTCTTTTATAATTATCGGAGACATTCTTATAAACAATTAAAAATATCTAAAACTATTAAATGAGCTGATCTATCTTAACTTAACCTGGGTCGAAGATCTATAAGTTTTGGGTACAGAAAGCCGCACATGAGGTTACCACATACTTAAACTCTGTGCTGTAACGATAAGAGCGATTTTGCATGAAAATGAGGTAACCTAATGCGCTGGCCTCGGTACATAATTTTACCTTCAAAATTATCGCATTTTCATGCACTTTTGGTAAAAACTATAGTATTATATTATCTGTGGTAAAAATAACCAATGCAAGACGATCGCGGCAGTACTTCTCGATCTCTAGCACAAGAGCAAAGCTCGGTCACTGATTAGTAAGAAGTACTTAGTCTAAAGAGATCCTTATATGTGTTAAACGTATTACCTCGCCCAATGGCACGAAAGCCTTCTAACCAAAAGACCGGAAGGGAAAATCCTTCCCGTGAGTGGGATGCAGACATTAATAAAATAACCAAATAATAATACTGTTTCACAATTTGGTTCAATAGTAAATTTTCCGAATTTCCCCGAGCTTTTCTCCTAAATTTTCAACAGCAGAAGATTTTGCATATTAAATAGAAATGTTCAAATAACTTATTTGTACGCTACATAATTAAAGGCCCACACTAAGGTTTTCACTTGTGTTGTGGGTCTGTCGGAACATACATAAATACAGACACAACAAACATCAACATCCCGAGAACAAACATCTGCCTTTTACACAAATATTTGTCCTGACTGGGAATCGAACTCTGGACCTGTCAATCAAAAGGCAGCGCCACTACCAATCGACCAAAAGGGTCGTCAAATTTGTAGATTGTTAAGACTTTATGGAGATGGACACTTTTCTGCAAAAAGAAGTAACCAAGATGTTTATCAGTTATACACAAAACGTTCGCATTAATTGTTTAAATGAGTCAAAATTTAAGCTCGTTATAAATTGTCAAGTAAGATTAATTATTCCATGAAGACGAGAGCAAAGTACCTCTTCATAATTGTAGCCACAAAATACATACATACAAATAAAAAATACATATGGCGTGACTTTAAAGGAAGTAAGTTCGCATTCGATTTCTGGTCTGGGCGAGCGGCAGTGACACTGCTTCTTAATCGACGGGACTAATATTTTTGTGTAAAAAGCAGATGTTTGTTCCTGCGTGTTCATACCTTTCTTTTTGTATATGTATAGGGTCTCACGACATAAGGGTGTGGCCTATAACGCACAGGTGGAAATCTAAGATAGTAGCTTAAATCTTAAGAGAAGACATTCGGAAAACGGTTCCAATATTTCATTTTGTTTAATGCCGTGGAACACCAGAGTGTACGATACTGCGCGCCCGCGCGGAAACTGTCACAATTTGACGTTTCACTTGACATGACGCGTTCCTTATTCAAACATCCCGCCTTTTATTCTTATTTCTTTATCTCTATCTCAATCTTGTGGCCAGTGTTTTTGATTCACGTTCCTAAATTCGAACGAAAAAGGTTCCATATCGAATGAAATTGTTAAATAATATTGGATATGGGTTTTTAATCGTTTCGTTATCTCGGTAACCTGTTGTGGGGTATTTCGTTTCGTGCTTAGACGCGATGAATGCATAATTAAGTGGAAGCGTTTTTATGATTCCGTTAATCCAAGTGGTTAAGTTACGTCACGAAAGAATTTACATACTTTTCTTGTGTTATTGATTAAATTTCTGACTGTTAAGACATACATGGTTCCACATTAGGTAAACATTCTCAGCTTACAATTTTAAACACATAATAAAGTAAAAAGAGAGCCATTTATCTTAAATAGAAAGTTTTTGACTCAAGAAATTATTTAAAAAAGAAAATTACTTTTTATTAAATATGGTCGCGACCGTTTTCAAACTGGCCGCTGACGTTGCCCGTCATGTTTGAATTTCGAACCTCGGCCTTTTAAAAAAAGAAGCCGGAGTTCTTTTTGTACGCAACCCGATCCCCGAAATTCACTTGCTACCAAGTTTATTATTTGATACTTGGGGCGGATTATTATTTTTTAAAGCTTCTTTATAGTGCCGGCATCCTTTGGCTTTTTGTTAGATTAGGTTTTTTAATGGTAACGTGTTTGTATCGAAATTATATGTTTAGAATGGCACCGTGAATTTGATCCCTTTATCAAGCTTAGCTTTCCGCCTGCCGTGATGTACTTTCACAATCTCTATGTACCTACCTATTCCAACCGAAAGTGAAAATGGTGAAAAAAGAGGCCCAGTTTTTATAACTATGCATATGAAGCATGTTTATAATGGTGATTGGTTTATTGATATTTTGTCTAAATTACACCAAAAACCGTAGCATCCCATTGACTGCGTCCTGCGGTATGCCTGGGAAGAGTTGGAAGATGGCACATTATAGTTTTCTTTCACTCCTAGTAAGCGTGGATGTATCAATCAGTCGCGGGCTTGTTTACGCCGCGTACGATACAAATCCTGCACACACGGGTGTGCAGACATCGCGCGAGGGTTTAAGTATTAGTCCATTGAAATGTTACATTTTTTAGGCCTTACCTTGCGTTTTTTAGAGGACGCAATTTTATTTTTTTGATGTGTAGGGGGGGTCAGTGTAAAGCTAAAACCAAGTTTGTGGGGTCGCCACCCTTGTCCCACAGCCGCCATCTTGAAAATAGGGGTTGAAACGGTTTTTACGGTATATCTCTTAAACTATTTATTTTATAAAAAAAATTTGTTAACATTTTTTGTTGCAAATTAAATTCTCTACAACTTTGTTCCAGTAACTTTTTGTCGTAGAACTATAAATAAAAAAGTTATAAGCGAAAATCTTCAGAAATTCGAGAAAAAAATTTATATTTTTCGATGTAACTTTTTTTTATCATTTTACGAAAAAATGATATCAGACCATTTTTGTAGATCGTTTTTTGAGGAACAACTTTTATTTGCATCATTTTTTCATTAAGTCAATAGCTAAGGTTTTACAGCGCTCCGAAGTGAGTACTATTTTTCAGTACTCTTAACTATACCTATATTATACATGTGTACTAATAATATGTCATCAGTTATTGTTTTTTTTTTAAAAAAATTTTTTTTTTTTTACTTTATTATAATTTTTTTAATTAAAAATTTTGCAATTTTATTAAAAATTAATTATTCACTTCCTCCAACACAAGACACAGCTCGCTTTCATACTTTCCGAGTCTACCATCAGGTCCAGTCGTGGCTTGGTAATTATAATGATCCTGAAGACTGGGGCTGGAAAAAATGTGGAAAATTATTGATGCCAGTGCAGAACTCAAAACCTCCAGCACCCCCTGAGCTTCTAAAATTGATTTTTTGCAAATGCAAAGGAAACTGTGGAGCGATGTGTGGATGTCGAAAAGCAGGACTGAAATGTTCTGCAGTGTGCTTCCATTGTTCTGGAGAGACTTGCAGCAACGTAATAGAACTCTCAGAATTAATTGATGAAAATGACTTTGATGATGAACCGCCAACATTAACACCCCTTCCTTCGCCAGTTCTCCCACTGGTATTTAATTTAGAAAGCCGATCAGATGCTGAGCCGCAGCCTGGTCCATCGAAACGACTGAGGACGGAGTAGTTGTAATTTAGAAAATCACCGTGGATTAGGCCTATCGGGGATACCACGTAAAAAAAAACGCGCCTCTAGACTCTACCTCGTGGGTGGTGGGGAAAAGAGTCAATAATTAATTTTTAATAAAATTGCAAAATTTTTAATTAAAAAAATTATAATAAAGTAAAAAAAATTAAAAAAAAACAATAACTGATGACATATTATTAGTACACATGTATAATATAGGTATAGTTAAGAGTACTGAAAAATAGTACTCACTTCGGAGCGCTGTAAAACCTTAGCTATTGACTTAATGAAAAAATGATGCAAATAAAAGTTGTTCCTCAAAAAACGATCTACAAAAATGGTCTGATATCATTTTTTCGTAAAACGATAAAAAAAAGTTACATCGAAAAATATAAATTTTTTTCTCGAATTTCTGAAGAATTTCGCTTATAACTTTTTTATTTATAGTTCTACGACAAAAAGTTACTGGAACAAAGTTGTAGAGAATTTAATTTGCAACAAAAAATGTTAACAAATTTTTTTTATAAAATAAATAGTTTAAGAGATATACCGTAAAAACCATTTCAACCCCTATTTTCAAGATGGCGGCCGTGGGACAAGGGTGGCGACCCCACAAACTTGGTTTTAGCTTTACACTGACCCCCCCTACACATCAAAAAAATAAAATTGCGTCCTCTAAAAAACGCAACCCCAAATGTAACTTTTCAATGGACTATATAGGTAGTTTCAGAACCACATATATTATTTTATAAAGATACTAGCTTTCCGCCCGCGGCTCTGCCCGCGTGAACTACAGGTTATATCGTGCCCAAATGTGGGATAAAATGTAGCCTATGTCCTTTCCCAGGCTCTAATCTATCTCTGTACTAAATTTCATCAAAATAGGTTCAGTAGTTTAGGCGTGAAAGACGGGTTACTTTCGCATTTATAATACCTATTAGTATGGATAGATATTTTTCATTTTTGTTTCAAATATGTGTGCGATCCTTTAGTCCTGTAGTGTAGGGACCTCCGAACTTTTACTAATTATTGTGATACAAATTAAAAACCAATCTATCCTTATCGCTGTATCCTATCGGACACTTAACCTGGTGGTCCTCAAACGACCTGACACTTTCCCAGCAACAAAATTGTCAAAATGTCGACTGCTTGTGACAACTTCACCAACTTATACTTACTATCGAATAGCGTGCAGATTTTACCCTTAAGCTCTTATGTTAAAACAAAAGAGCTCAAATTTGAACAGCGAATAGTTTAGTATCAGCATTTTTGATTTGGTTTTTACATAACGACAAAAACCAAAGATTGTAAGATAGTAAATTGGATGAAATTTCTTGATACGTAATTATTTTTATTTGTTAATATTATTAACGTAATTGAAGACGATATCGGAAAAAATGCAGCAAAACTAATTTATGTAAAATTTCTAGTTCTTTTTGTTAATTCGGGTATTTCATACTAATGAAGCCAATTCTGTTTAAAAAAAAACTAAGTGGAACGCGAATTAGTTAAGATTTTATATTATACTAGCGACCCGTCTCGGCTTTGTACAGTTTATTAGGACGTACTATGTACGTATAAAACTTCCAGAAAAAACTGTTTCCATGATGCTGAAAACCGTTTCAAAATCCGTTGCTTATTATAGTTTTAGAAGGAGTTGGCGCATATAAAAAGACAAACAGACGCGAAAGACGACTTTATTGTATACTATGTAAAGATAAATAAGCTATATAAACTTCATTAGAAGTATTTTTTGCGCTTTAGTAATGCAAAAACAAATTTGACGGACAATAAAATCTGAATATTAATAAATAAGAAGAAAAAACATGAAAAACTAAAGTCCCAATCCAAAACAATTACAGTCACCTTCATTTTAAAAGAAATTATTTCAAGAGACCACTTTCGATAGCGAATCCCTTCATCTGTTAGAATCTTTATGTCACATCCCATCACAATATGCTCATCAAAATGTACAGACAAACAATTATAATCGAATATTATCGATTTGCGCGCTCGACTTACTTAACAAGCGAGGACAGAGGACACGACTAGTCATTGTTATTTAATTGTTATAGCTGGACAGGCGGAAATGTGAATTATGTTTTCAGTATTATTGTTCACGGATGTATGGGTTTTTGATGAGAAGCTGTGGGAAAATACTGATTGTAGTTTTTTTTAAGCCTAAAAGTTTTTCTGAAATTTTTATTTTTATAAGGCGTTTATAGTGCTATAGGTAATTTTAAAATTAAAACACACGCAGTGTGTAATTGTAAAAGACTAGTTTTTCTGAAATTTTTATTTTTATAAGGCGTTTATAGTGCTATAGGTAACTTTAAAATTAAAACACACGCAGTGTGTAATTGTAAAAGACTAGTTTTCCGCCAGGGTCCTCGTTCCCGTGGGAATTTGGGAAAATTATGTAGCCTATGTGTTAATCCACGGTGACAGCTACCTCCATACCAAATTTAATCAAAATTTGTCCAGCCGTTTGACTGTGAAAGAGTAACCAACGTCCATACAAATTTTCGCGTTTATAATATTGTAAGGATGTACACAATCCTAAGTTCATTAATTTAGCGTCTCCCGCTCTCAATTAGTTGTAAAGCTTCAGAAGTCACAAGTTTATTTGGAATCGCTTTTAAGCCATAAGTCCGTCGATGTTGAAAGGGAAACAAGCCTTCCCACACCGGCTGCTTAAATTGAAAATATGGAATAACTTTGTAAACATCTAAGACTTTTATAGTTTGACTAGAGCGCCTTGATACTTGCCTGATTTATTGTTTGTTTTAATGCCGTGCAGTTACTTTGTTGTTCAAGAATTATACGAAGGAATAAAGTGAATATTGAGTTTATAAAATATTAGCATCCCACTCGGGACTTCGTTCTCGTGGGAATTCAGGAAAATTATGTAGCCTATGTTACTCAGGGATCATGTAGCATCCTAATGATGAAATAATTTTTGAAATCGGTCCAGTACTTTTCGGAACCTATTCGTGACATACATACAAAAATACATATCTTTCCTCTTTATAATGTTAGTATAGAAATAAATATTCGAAAAAATTCGTTTTTATACTTTGAATCTATTTGGAATAACTTTCAATTATGTCCTTCCACGCTGGACTGGGAGTAAAAGAAAAACATAGGATGTGCCAACTGCCTACTCTTTCCTGGCATACTATAAAAATCAGTAAGTGTGACACGAGGGTTTTGCTGTATTGTGGGCAAAAGGCTGACAACCTCTCACCACTTACATCATATTTTCCACTTATAACCCTCCGAATTTATGTCAAATGTGGCACCTAGTGGTTTTAAAACAACTGATGCTCTGCCTACCCCGATAGGGATTATATGCGTGAGCGTATGTATGTAACTTTCAATAAGGTACAATTGGGGTTGTAAATTTTTTTTCATATTTATTTTATAATTTATTTCGATAGATAAGGCTATTATAAGAAACCATTTTCAATATTTTTGTATTTAATAGCCCCATTAAAATGCTACGATTTTTTAAAATAAATTGGCGATGACGTCACATAATGAAGTATGACAGTTGGGTCTTTGCCTGCCGTGAGCCAGAAAAAAAAACTGTCAACACTCGTGAAAGACATTTTTTTTTTTTAATTAGTTCTTAGCCTGGATTCTAGTCCTTTAGGCTGAAATCTTCATTTTTATTCCAATATCTTCATTTTAACGCAACTTAACCTAACCCCTAAGCTCCTCATGTCCTCCGCAAAACAACGATAGTGTATTGCTTTACGAAAAACTGGCGGCGAGAAGCACAACCGCGAGGATCTTTGTCGGTACCAAACGAGCAGAAACGCTGTTATCACTTGAATTTTTTATCATTACACGAACTTTAGTCACTTTACTGCATAAAACACTATCACTTTTATTCATTAAACAACTTTTTCACGTAGAAAACGAAAATTCAATCGACACAGCAACTGTCCTCGCCGAGTTCCCGCCAAAAGTCCCCGTGAAAGACACTGATATCAGTGTTGCAAGATTATTTCACCTTGATTCCCCTTACAAACATTTTAAAATCCCCGTATGACCTATTAAAAAACTTCTATTTTAGTTATGCCCCGTGCAAATTAGATTTGACAAAGATATAAAGGAATTACATACAAGCTACCTACACAACACTGACAATCAAAAACTAAGAAACTAAAAAGTTTTTATTGAAATAAACAATAAAAACTTCAAATTTGAGTAAGCGATCTCGAAGACTACTTTTATGTACAATAATTTTAGGAAATAAACATTCAATTAAAACATTAGACAAAGAACACTTTAATAGGTTAAAGATTCAATTCATTATATATCTTGACAGATTTAAAAAGGATTTTGCTATTTTTCAGTATTCTTACAATAGTGGAAAATAAGAAGATCAATTTCGTGATATCAAAAGAGAAATCTTATCTGCAAAAACTCCTAGGCTTTAGGGAAAACCTCTGAATCTGGCAACACTTATTGCAGTCTGGCATATGATTGACACTTTTTTTTTAAATGAAGTATTGGCACAAGTTTCGTTATTACTTCCTTGTGTGACGTCACAAGGGTCAAATAAAGGTTATCACATTTTATTAAAAATAAATACAATCCTTCACAGTTTTAAGTTGAAATTATGAAAATATCGTAGCAAATACATATATCTCCAAATGGTTTTGGATTTGTATACCATTCTAAAAATTTTCCAACCCCAATTGGCTTAGGGATATAATAATAAATATAAATGTGATAAGAAAAACCCTATTAAATCTTTATTTGATGTCTTATCAATTTCAACTTATCAATTTAATTGTGTTTTGTTTAGCCAATTACTGTTCTAACGTAATAGTGACTTCATTTATTTATTTTATTTTATTAGGAAGACTTACAGCCAATACAAACTATGAATACAGGGCTTTAGGAAAATCGCTTTCAACCTCTCGGGTGGTAAATCAGTCCATGAAACTGAACAACTTTCCCAAGGAACAAAGGTCGAAATATGACAAAAAAATGTTGACTTCCCATACAAACTGTATCAGCTGCGCATTTTGTATGGGAAGTCAAAATTTTTTTTTCATATTTCGACCTTTGTTCTTAGGGAAAGTTGTTCAGTTTCATGGACTGATTTACCACCCGCGAGGTTGAAAGCGATTTACCTAAAGCCCTGTATACACTATTATATTATAAGTTATGTTATATGCCAATTTCAAATCTTCACGCTGTCTTACAAGAATGGTGTTGATAATCTCAACTATCAACACCGTTTCTTCCCACTATACACCAGAAGCCCAATGCACTGATGCGAACTAACCAAATTACGGCGGTTGGTGAAGTGAACTATGAAAATAGGATTTCTTTGCCTCCCCCCGCACCCAGCGACGGCTTTACCCCAGGCAGGGGGGTAGGATTATGAAGATTATCAAGAATTGATATCCAAGACAGATCGTAATTATATTTTTTCGGGACGTAATTGTTGTGTTGTTGTTATAAAATAGGAGTATGTAGAGCTCTTGTTTTTATTACCTTTTGTATTGAATCATGTTAGTACGATATCATTTGCAAGATAATTATAGTTAAATACAATTAAATAAATAAACGCTACACACTCAAAGGCCCACACTAAGGTTTTCCCTTGTGTCGTGGGTCCCTCGGAACACACATAAAGACAAACACAAACACCCATGACCCGAGAACAAACATCTGCTTTTCACACAAATGTTTGCCCCGACTGGGGATCGAACCCAGGACCCGCCGATCAAGAGACAGCGTCACTACCACTCGACCAAACCGACCGTCAAATAGTTCTTCAGTGCTTAGCTTCCTTCAGTCTCTAATCTTTTACTTACCCAATACTTCCTCGTCGAGAGGCATGGGCGCCTCCCTTCGAAACACGAAGGAGATTTGGCAATAGTCCATCAATCACTCTGACCCAGTGCGGGATGGTGGACCGCGCACATTTGGAAAACAATTTTTCTTAGACGTTTTTCATCACGATGTTTTTCTTCACTGCTGAGCAAGTGGTAATTAATGAAAAATCCGTACATACGTCCGAAAAGACGTCTGTAGTGGTATAGGCTACTTCTCAATTCGAAAATTGTTCTCCGTTCGTTACAATTTCCTGCTATTTATTTATTTATTTTATTTTATTTATTAGATCACCAACAGAGTAAACAACAACACTTATATTTTAACTTGTAGTGGCTAATTTGATTAACTTTTTATCAGTTTTCACACGGCCAAATGGCTTCTCACTTGGTTTAGTGACAGTCGTCAATCGTCAACAGTCAGGAGCGCCGTTTTAACGTGCCCTCCGAAACACAAAACGTGATAAATTCCGTTTAGGACACCCATCAGGTTCTCTACCCTTGGGTACGTTGCTTAACCTCACTGAGCGCTTCAGATAACTAGTAGCTATCCATATCTTCGCCCAAATATAATAAAAAATAATTTGAACCAGAAGCTTAACCAAACAAGCAGTGTTTACATTAAAAACACGTATTTGTTCCCAAACAATAGAAACGTAGATCGAGCGGTTTTTACGTTCTTACGTAACAAGTGAAAAGTACAAAGGTACCGACAACGCACCGCCCGACTTCAAACGATTGCCGACAATAAACTTTGATAGGAAAACATAATGCTCTTTGTTATTGATAGTTTGCGGCGATTTTTTTAAAACCAACTGAACCGCCTTATTTTGATAAAAAAAGGATTAAGTACATTAGGATTTGGTGAAAATGTACAGAGATTATCACATGCGTGCACTTTGTGCTGATGCGATAGGGACAATTTTGCGATGAAAAAGGGGTAAATGCGCTGGCCTCTGTACCATGCGATGATGGATACGAGTAGGTACGGGTAAGACTGCACCTTTGCGAATAAGCATAGAGTCATTAAAGTCAAAAGAAGAATATATATATATATATACATATGTATTTAAATCCTTTAATGTAACATCGTCGTGGTCGTAACTTACGACAAGGTTTACTTGGTTTTTAATTTATTTACAACTAGTTTCCTAATCAGGATTTCGTTCCCTTGGAAATTCGAGAAAATTATGTGTAAATTCAGAGTGTCAGCTACCTTTGTACCAAATTTTGTCAAAATTGGTCCAGCCGTTTGAGCGTGAAGAAGTAACAAGTATACAAACGCACACATACTCACAAACTTTCGCCTTTATAATATGAGTGTGATGTGATATTAACAGATAACTAAGTACATACATACCTACGCATACAAGGTTACACATTAAAATTTGCACTGCGAAAGCCGGCGCTATTAAGAGCGGGGTAAGGGCGACGCCAAAGTCAACAAGTGTAGCCTAATGTGCTATCGTTCATACATCATTATTCTTCTAATCTACTCGCCAAGTTTCAAGGCGAACACGCTAGTTTACATTTTGACTTTACACCTATCGCAAAATATACAATCTGCAATCATCATAAACTTGTATCATTACATTATTCGTAATCATATTTGAGTAATAATTAGAACCATATTCTAGAACCATGTGATACTTTGACTACCTCGACAGGGATTGAGGCGTAGGTACATAATTGTAGAGTAAAAATAAGAAAACAGCGGACTCTTCCCGCAGCTGATTGTCACTGCTTCGCAAGGAGCTGTTATCATTAGTGAGCAATGTGATTTACAAGGAAAGGCAGAGCTAAACGGTAGTCGGGAGTGTCGAACAAACCGTTGAATATAAAGCTCAAAATAACACTGTATTGTATCGTTCACAAAAAGATGAAATAAAAAAAAACAACGGATTGCACTCCGGGAGTGCCGGCAGAAGTGAAAACTTGAACATATATTACTTCCTTGTGGTCTAAGAAGTTTTCACTTCGCCCTCCGTCTTACAGATTTTCGATCAGGGTCACGTGACCCTGCCGCGAGTTTAACATTTTTTACCCATCCAAAAAGTGCACAACGCCGCCGTTAAAGAAGTTTTCACTTCAAATAAATAAATCTTGAAACATTTTTTCACGAATTTCATACTATTACGCGGTACTTTGTATAAAGCGCCATCTACCCTAGGGTGGCGTTACTGAATCCGCTATCAAGGGTGTACGTCCTCCCTCATGCTCGCCCTCTCAAAGAGGGTTCTCTAGTAAAGTTCGGACGCGATTTGGCAAATCTCCTCTTTTAGGAGGAGTTACTAGATGTCTCTAGTAGTAGCATTTTCAAGCATTTCAATGCATTTTCTGTGACCATGGTCAAGAGTTAACCCATCTCATAATAAAAAAAAATATATCATTTCCAAGTTTTCTTCAATGAAAGCCCCGTATTTTCTTCTGGACGCTGTCGTTAATTTACAAATACTTTATGCGAAAGGGTTAGGTAGAGCTTCTGGTTTACAGGGTAAGGATAACTTTATACAATACAGTACTTACTTCATTTGTACACTATGGCACACAACACAGGACATATAACATAGTGCACAGTCAGAAGAAAAATTGTACACATTTTCCAGGCTCCATCAATTTGTATAAACCTGGTAAGATGTGTACCCGAGTGGCTATTCACGTTGAGTAAATATTTTTGAAACCAAAGTTTTATACAAGTTTATGGAGCTGTGTACATATTTTTGCTTCTGACTGTATAATAATGCGGTCTTATTGCTAGAAAACAATTTCTTCCAGGCAACCTTAGGGTAAGAATGACACAACTGATTAATAAGCAGGTGGTGCATTTACAAAATATATGACATAAATACATAATATATTTAGGCAGGCTTATGTCCAGCAGTGGACGTCTTGCGGCTGATATGATGATAATCTTTCAAAATACTATTTAAAGGAAAATAAATAATTAAACCACCTAGGGTTCCGTTTATACTATTCTGAAATAGAAAAGTTAGGGAAACTAAAGCCAAAATCAATATTCAATCAATACTCTACTTAAAACATAACACTGACCAACTAAATCTGAGCTGACCGTTAGAGGTTTCGATCATTAAGCGGCAATTACAGAAGGACAGACAAACAGACAACAGATGAGAATAAATAGAAACATAGCGTCTCGCGACAATAGCTACAACCCTCATAACTTACGCCCCTTTCCTCCCTAGGGTGAAAATAGGGTTGGGATTAATCTTGTCGATGATGAAAAGATGTAATGTCGATAAAAAAGTGGGTGAGGGAATTTGAACCTTATGAAAACGGATGTGTTTAGCACATGTTTTTGTTTCTATTGAAAACTACCTAACCTTTTAAGATATTGTGGATTTGTGGATGAATGATGACTGGAAAGTAAATTGGATTTTAATATTATACAGGTTAATCTGGTATCATTATTGATTTACATATAAATGTAAAATCGGTTTTTTGAAATCGGCTCTAATGATTTATTTTAATTTTTGGTTCCAAAATTGATTTATGTTTCAGAAAATGCATACAAATAAGTAAATAATGATTCAAAAAAATGATAAAAGATGGCGCCCAATAGCCCGAGTTTCAGCTCGGTCGCCAAGATTCTTTGTATTTTGAAGTTGATTCATGGTTTGTATATTTATTTATTTATTGAAACATGTTAAAAGCAACAGTCATTGCTTAACCTAATGACGTAAAACACAATATTTTTCGTCTGTAGACTACTTATGGTTTATCTGTAGCCTCAGATCTTCAGAAACTCTGTGAAAGAAACTGTCTTTCAACTGGATGCATTTGTGAAATGAATCAGTAGCTTACTATTAATATAAAAAAGCTTAATTTTAGTGCTTTGCTATTACCGATATCCAAATTTTCAAAACGTGTGCTTTTTAAGTTTTCTGGTTGGATTATGGTCTTAAAATTATTCTTGTTTATTTTATTTTTCACAAAAACTGACAAATAAAGAAAAATGCATTTTTGTTTAGTGCACCGCTTAATTTACTGTCTTGAGAACTGTTTATATTTTATACAGGAAGTCTATGCTTATTTAAGAGGTGTAAAGTGTAGTGTATCACAAGGCTTACATCAGCTTATCTCAAAATGTCAAAATATCGACATGCACCCGTCACTAGTGTTAAGGGTCGATCGGGCCCCGATACAATTACGCAGTGTGTATACTCGTTACCCCATAATCTAACACGCAAAAAAACACCCTTAAAAAACCCAATACAGTACAAATTCGCTTGACAACGCCACCCCCAAACTTTCACCTCTTTCGATAGGAGTTTAAACCTAAATACCTTCCGTAGAGGCTTTCACTTTTCAGGAATTATTTTGCATTGGTCTATGCAGATTTGGACTTAATTTCCGGGTAGTAGAGTGTAATATTGGTTGTTGAAAGAGGGGTTTTCCGAAGGCGATGGGCTTAAAACTCTCGAAACGAATTCTGAGGGTTCTGTAGGTTTAAGCCTCGAAACAATGGATGGAACAATTCGATATCAGCCGATTATAAAGGAGGTAATGCTCTTAGTGAGGTGTGATTTTTGCGTCAGTCCTTGAGAATTTCTAGTTAGTTTGTGAACTGATGGGAAGGGTCGGTAATGCCGAGGAAATGTTTGATTTTGAGTGTTTGTCGGCTTCGCGAGATGAAATGGATGTAATGCTAACAGCTTGCGTACTATGCGTACGTATTGGTAGAAAGTATAATGTTGAAAGTAGTGGCATAAAATATCAAGGCACGACGAGTATTGTTGGTATTTGCTATGTTTTTAACCTCCGACAAAATGCGGGGTGTTACAAGTTTGATGTGTGTATCTGTACGTCTGTTTGTGACATTGTAGCTCTAAACGAATGGACCCGTTTCGATGCTGTTTTTTTTAAAGGCTGACGTAATCGAGATGGTTGTTAGTTATATTTGATCTAAAAATCGTTGAAAACTGTTTCGTCTCATTATACAACTAGTGCGATCGGCTGATTATAGGTTCCTTGGGAAAAGTTGTTCAGTTTCATGTAGAGTATCACCCCATAAAGTCTCGCTAAGTAGGTAAAGTTACCTTAATAGTACTAGCATCCCGCTCGGGACTTCGTTCCCGTGAGAATTTAGGAAAATTATGTAGCCTATGTTACTCAGGTAAGTATAATGCAACATCCTAATGATGAAAGAATTTTCGAAATCGGTCTAGTGGTTTCGGAGCCTATTCGTTACATACAAAAATTCAAAAAAATCTTTCATCTTTATAAATTACCTACTAGCTTTCCGTCGGGACTTCGTTCCCGTGGGAATTCGGGAAAATCTTGTACCCTATGTCCATCACGGATAATGTAGGATTCTAATAGTGAAAGAATTGTTCAAATCGGTCCAGTAGTTTCGGAGTCTATTCAATGCAAATAAACAAACAAACAATCAAATCTTTCTTCTTTATAATGTTACTAGTTTAACGCCCGGGACTTCGTTCCCGTGGGAATTTGGGAAAATCATGTACCCTATGTCCATCACGGATAATGTAGGATTCTAATAGTGAAAGATTTTTTCAAATCGGTTCAGTAGTTTCGGAGCCTATTCAATGCAAAGAAACAAACAAACAATCAAATCTTTCTTCTTTATAAAATTAGTATAGAAAAAAACTGATACGTCGTGCTTCTATTTTAACTCACTTGATTTTCAAATGACAAGAACGAGACAGACGCTATTTTCCGAGAGACATTAGGAAAATAGAAGCAATATTAGAGTTTATTTCAATTTATATTCAAAACTAAGGCCACCTACACAAGAGCGGTCGCGTTATGGGCGACTGCGCGCACGCACAGCCGACGAGCCGTGCAACGCGGTAATTGGGCGTTGCGGTGTGTACTCACCCTTACGTTGAAGTGACGCGGTGTGCATCGACCCTTATATTTGAGTATTGTGTCAATGATCACATTGGATGGATGTTTAGCGGTTGTTTTAAATTGTTTGATGGACTTATTTAGGTTTATTTTTTTTCATTTGTTTTCCACTATGATTTGATCGTTTCCTATGAGTTTTTTTGGGATGTTGGTCAGTAGTATGGGAGCATCCACTTGAAAGGTTGAATATTTATCTGTTTTACCCCCTTCCTCCTCCTTCTTTTAACTAACTTGTAACACAGTGTTCGTATGTACATGTGTATAAAAATTGTAATCTTTATACATATAAGTAAGTTTAGTAATAACAACTAATCGCTTTATTTTAACCTTTTCTTTTAGATTTTAAGAGTTGCTATGCTAAAATGCGCATAGCAGTAAAGAATTATCTGTATTTCCGAAAATTCAAGTCGATAGGCATCTTTAGGTGAGCTATATCCTCAACCAAGTCGCGAAATCCTCGAGCAAAAAGCAGGAAAAACTTAGATTGAAAAAATGAATTTAACTACGAGTATTCAACTAAATAACCATAAGCATACAGAATAGGGTATAGACACAGAATGCACTATTTTAATCTAAGATATGATTATATTTATTAACGAAACAAGTGTGCTAAGTAGGTAATAATATATAATACCTATGAGCCAACTTGAAACACGAGCGAAGAGAAATGTTTAAATTGTAGAGTACCCATGTCAACAGAGTTTTGGTGTTTGATAGAAAGGATATTCGCTGATCAGTTCAAATTATTTTTTACTCATTAAAATTAGTTTCGCCCCTAGTTATTTATGACCTATGTAAACCTGCACTTCACGGCCAGGCCATGTCACGGGGCTATTTCTGAATACTGCATTGTACAAATTTAAAAAGTTTTAACCTTGTACTGTTATACATATAACTTAGAATGTTAAATGACGAAAAGTGCTAAGTAATACATATTTTAAATGTAAAAAAAATACATTTAAAGTTTTAAAATAAAGAGAATTTCACCAAAACACTTTTGATGAAACGATAATCCACGTTAACGATAACAACTAGTTAACCAATAATTGTAGTGGTTTGCATAAATTAGAATAAATTAATGAAAATATTCGTTTTTAATCGAATTACCACCTTTTTCATAAATAACCCAATTCACTAAAAATAACTGGTCACATAATTTTTGTTTTCATCACGGAAGCTTTTCAAATGTCGAACGCCTACCGTCGGGAAAATGCCGTCGGCACGTTGCCGTCGGCCCGCGAGCGCGCGCTCCCCTCCACCAATCACAACCCAGAACACGCCCCGCCCAAAGCGAGACGCACGCATGCGGAAAAACAATATGATAGAAGAGGACAGACGACGTGCGTGCTACACACAGGGGGAACTTTGATGCATCTGTTGTTTTAGTATCGGTTACTGTTCGATTATTTATGTATTTTACTTTTTTGTAAGGCAAGGATGTGGATTAAATTAGAATTATGTGTTCCAAGTATTTTTTCTTGTTTTTTTGTGTCTTACACGTTGGATTAATTATTGTACTTTTGATAAGATTGTTACTTTCTGGGGTTTAAATTAAGACCTTCAAAGTAAAGTTAACTCGTACTTATGGATTTAGTTAAGTTATTTTACTATGAAACAGATAGTTATTTGTAAAATCTTCAGTATCTACCTACAATTTTTTTATAGATATTGCGAAAAGCATAAAACTAAAAGTTATTAAACGCGTTCCATTTTGCTTCCAATTTTGAACTTTTGGATGTGTGAGTTGTGTCGGTTTGGTGTGCGTGGATTTCCACAGTAGGGGAAAACAGCAGGCGTATTCAGGAGCGTTCGACTATTTTCCGTTCGACTATTTTCCGAATTCGACTCGAGTCGAAGACGAGTCGAATGCCACGGAAATCTTTATTCACAACGACGTTCGATTCGTCTTCGACTCGTTTCCGTCTTCGGAAACTATGTGACATAGATAACACGTTTATGCAAGCATTTACGGAGATAATAGATTTGATTGAACGAATAACTGAGTGAATGAAAAATTATAACATTTATAAAATATCATTTTATTTCTTTAATTTAATTCTTAGATGAATTTCTGGCCTAAAGAAAATATAGTTTTACTTTTTAAATGGTTTTTAACCATAGTAACCTTAATAATTCTTCATTATAAAAACTTATTTTAAAATTTACGAAATGTCTTTGTAAACGAGATGTAAAGTGTCAAGATCTTGCTTTGCTTTGTTGTGGCGGTTTATTTTGTGTTTTCTTGAAACTAACTTGAAACGTACAACATACTGATTCCCGTAGGAATTTGGGAAATTTTACAGTTTATGTACTATTACGACGTCGCTATATTAATTGGACATTTCATCAAAATCCGTCCGAGAGTTTTAGCGTGAAGAAGGAACAAACATCCATCCATACTTACAAGCTTTCGTATCTAAAATATTAGTAGGATACTTATGTGTTTTTTAATCTGTTTAAGATGGTGTGTTGAAGCTACAATATGAAGCTACAATAGGGTTTAATAATTTAGCTTCTAGGTACTCACTGTTCCACTACTTAACTATTGTTATTAATGAGAAATTAGTATTCAATGTTTGTAAGAATACCTAACTACTGTTGTAAATAAACCCAAAGCGATTTAAATAAACTGTGTATTATAATATGTTCAGTTTTATTCAAGATTTTTTTTAATAAGTAACAATACAATTATATACTTGCAATAAGTACTATCACAGAAAAAAAAGGTTTGCATCGCAAGTGAACAATAAAGTATGCTAAACTACTTAAAAATAGACACAGTCAATCTTCATAAGTAAATGTTCTTATTGGGTATAAGCAGAGCATTCAGTAGGTACTAGCATAAGTGCTCTCAGAACCATTTACCTCGAGAGTTAAGAAATAAGTATTATGAGCATTTTACATGTCATGTTTGTGATTTTTGCCCAGTCAGCGTAATAACTATGGAGTGATTTGAATTTATTTGTAAAACAACGCCAAGTACTCCAAACACCTTTCGATGCAGTTTATGGACTTCATGTGCATTTTATTAAATTTTTCTTCAGGACTGTTCATGTCAGCCTGCGAAATCGGGGTCATCAGGCTAGGTTGGGTAGCCTGAAAACTCTGAAAATAGTCAAAAATTTGGATATTAGTACATATTTATTTTATGTCTATGAAGGCAATTTAAATATAAAGTTAATTATAAGCAACTAGCTTTCCGTCCGCGGCTCCGCCCGCGTGGACTACAGGTTATATCGTACCCAACTGTGGGATAAAATGTAGCCTATGTCCTTTCCCAGGCTCTAATCTATCTCTGTACCAAATTTCATCAAAATCGGTTCAACAGTTTAGGCGTGAAAGACGGACAGACAGATAGACAGACGGAGTTACTTTCGCATTTATAATATTAATAAGTAAGGATAAAGAATTACATAGATAAGAAAATCTTATTTATAACAAAACATTTCCTACTTGATAGTGAATGCTATGAAATCACATCCACATCCTCATAACTTCTGGCGCATTCAGTGCCTGAGTTGTTTGAGTTATTGATGTAGACAACGATGCCTGGCCCTTTGTTACAAAATTTCTGTTAACTATCTTGTGCTAGAAAGTGCAAGGCTGTAAAAAAATGAAAGCAGAAATTAAAAACTAATTGTAACAAGATCTTACCACAATTTTTGTTTAATAATGAGTCTCCGATGCCTCTGTATCTTGTGAAAATAAAGGCAAGAATCTGTACTTTAAATTACACCAAGTATAAATACTTACTTACTTTGAATTCCACGGGAATGGTTAATATCTTGGTGGTTGGTGGATAATATGTTTACAAATTACTCAACAAAGTGAGATATTTGCAAGGAAGCGACTTTTTAATGATATATGTTTTGAAAAATGGTATCTTGAAAAGTATTAGAAAAATCCCTTATCTCCATGTTGGAAGACATTGTCTCCGGTCCTTGTTTTGCTCTTTCTTTATTTCTCACTCGAATTGCTACGTAAAACTGAATTTTAGCTTGATTCTAGCACAAAATGTTTATTTACAAGTGTAAGTCGAATGCTCAGAAGCAATCGTGAACTTTTCCGAATTTGGATCCGAACTCGAATGTCAAATTTGACATTCGGATCGTGCCGAACGCTGTAGAATACGGTGAGTCGAAGGCATTCGAAAACGGATCGAATTTCGATCCGTTCTCGATAGTCGAACGCTCCTGAATACCCCTGCAGGTCCGGTGGCGCCGACACATTTCGAAAATGGAACCTTTTAACTTTTTCGAATATTCAAAAGAATAAAAGGCAGCGAGCTCATTTTTAAACATGGCGCGCTTTCATCTGATTTCTGGGGATTTTAGAAATGTATTTCACTTAATGTATTACTAATGTTTCATGCTTGTAAGATTTCTTTGCATATATTCGGCGTATTATTAATTCATTTGAGACATTAAAATAGGATGTAAAGGGCTACATAAGTTTTCTTTTATACCTTCTTTAGTTCAATACTTTCAAAAGATTCAGGTTTTTACAAGAGAATTATCGCTGAGCAAGTAATTACTTAAGCTAGTAAAGGGTCTAGGTATTACTTAGAGACTGTGTGGTTTTTTGAATGCTAAAGTAGGTAAGTAGATTTTTATAGGTGTAATTTTAAATAATGTAAATACTCCTCTATGCATTTTCAACCACAGTAATTGTATTTTAGCTGTAAGTATTTTTCTTCAGTGAGTCAACAAATAAATATCAAATAATTAATGTCTAAATTAGAATTCAAATATTACTTCTCAAGGCAATAAACAGTTCCCCTTCATTATAAATAGCATACATATTTACCGAATTACAAATGCAACATTATAAATTCATGTTTATGAATTCATAGCTCTAGGGTAGAGGGTACATATTATTTAAATTTTAAATGTTATAATCATGGTATTGTTTTTGTGATCCAGACCATGTAGGCTGAAGGGCGAATCTGAGGTCGGATTAGGGACATGATTTTGGTTGTTAGCGAACTCACATTATAGCACTTTTTTTAAATAATTCGAACTCTTTGAAAAGTTTTATTCAGTTTTTTCTTCGTCAGAGGGTATAGTAAAAGTAAAACATGAAAGGGATGTTGAAAACAAAGAGCTTAATAAACATTAAGTTTAAAAAATTAAAAGAATTACAGGATTTATTAGTTAGACAAGTACTTAATATATGATTTGAATCTGTGACATGTCTGATATTATCTATACATTAATGCACTTAACATTTATTTTGTTGGTCCTTCTTCTTGTCAAAGTGACGTAACGACACAACGAGTGTGATTCATGTGATTTTTGGTACAAGGATAGTTAAATCATTGCTAAAACTATCTAAACCAAAAGTGTATATATCTGTATCAAGCAAGATTTAGTTTTTCCTTTTAAGTTTTTTTTTTACCCCAAAAATGAGGGTTTTGTTGTCAAAAACCGCACAAAAAGTGCGTTCGGTTTTGCGGAAGATGCCGCGCGTCAAATCGGTTCTAATCTGTAACCTATCAGCGAAAAAATACTCCTCCTTTTTTAATGTAATCTCTGGTGGGGTAGGTTATGAGAATTAGCGTTTTTGTAGTAGTCTATTAATTAAGTTTTACAATGCAGTGCTCGGAAATAGCATCATAATGATTGCTGTGTATAATTAAATCATATGTAGCCCAAAACCACATGTTACGTAAGTATCTTTAAGAAATAAAAATTAATATAAACTAATCAACAAGTAACTGGTCTTTCAGAAAACGAAATCAATATTTTACGGCTCAAAGTTTAATTTGAATTTTAAAAGGAATCGTAAAAAGAAAGAAAAAAGTAAATAATATATTTACGAATTTTACACTCGTAGAGTAGCTGATTTGATTTTATATTATAAAAAACACTACATTTCTCATTGGCTAGTCAAATCAGCTACTCTAAGAGTGTTTTTTTTTTTATATCCTCGGCTACTGAATTAAAAAACGTTAAACTGAATATTATATAAATAGAGTCCCATTACACATTACTTAACACACTTGTTCGTTAGTAACTTTAGTGATTGACCTTAACGTATACTAATGATAATAATCGTTTTTGTTATTTACTTTTATGTCTGTATCTTAGGCTTAATTGTTGTAAAAGCTTGTAAAAAAAAATATCGGCTTGTAAAAAAATTACATTTGCTTTGTTTTGAGAACGTAGGTGGATTGATACGTTTACAGTTCCTTCCTAGTACTGATCCTTATAGATTTTAAATATCTGAGTTATTATATCTGTGGCCTGAGTAAGCAAATTAACCGTAACTTGCTTCATCTTTTTCTTCTTACCGGACCATATACGTCCCCACTGAGGGGCCCAGACCTCCCTTCGAAAAACGAAGAGGATTTAGGCCATAGTCCATCACGCTGACCCAATGCGGGTTGGTGGACCGCGCGTCTTTCGAAAACGAAGTTTCTTAGACGACCTTTCGTCTTTCGAAGGCTTTTCTTAGACGTGCTGGTTTCATCACCGTGTTCTCTTTCACCGCTGAGCAAGTGATAATTAATTAGAAATCCGTAAATAAATCCGAAAAGACGAATAAAGCGATACAGGCCCGCATCAGGATTTGAAGCCGCAACCTTCCGGTTACAAGAATGGCTCATTATCAACTGGGCTATCACCGCTTATCTCGCTTCATATCATCACTCAAACCACCGTCGAAACCGCGGCACGAACAAAGCATTCGTTACAACGCCGGCACTGAACCGTGTAAGTCGCTGCAGCTGCCCTGCACACTACTCCTGCGCCCGCGCATCTAGTCCACGACACTGATTGCTTAATGCACTTTCATGTTCACCCATATTATATTTGAAGCTAGCTATGTCAATAGCTATGTCGAGTTATGTCAATATGAACTTCTACGCTGGACTGGGAGTGAAAGAAAAACATAGAATGTACCAGCTGCCAACTCTCCTCAGGCATACTATAAAAGTCAGTAAGGACGCGGCGGTTTTGCTGTATTATGGGAGAAAAGCTGACCACCTCTTACTATTATATATCATGTTTCATCAAATAACCCATGTAATGTGTGTCAAATGTGGCATCTAGTGGTTCTAGAACCACTGATGCTCTGCCTACCCCATTAGGGATTATAAGCGTGAGTATATGTATGTATGTAGCTATGTCAAGCTAGCTAATGCTAGGATTCTTATAAATAAACGAATGAAATGTATTGCCGGCCGGTTTAGTCGAGTGGTAGTGAGGCTGCCTCTTGATCGACGGGTCCTGGGTTCAATTCCCGGTAAGCAGCAGACAGTTAAGGTTTTTCTTTGTATCATAGGCCTCTTAAAACATACCCAAAAACAGACACGAACCAGATTATTTCAAAAATCGCGTAATTGTTGTGATGATTAAAGCAGTAGTTTAGTCAAAGTTTAAGTACTTATTTCCACATTATCCAATGACATAAAAGACACTAATATACCTATCACGCTTTATTATTCAAATATCAAAGCAAAAAGTCTTTTAAACCAGCTATTTCGCACAATGGCGGGTCTTAAACGTAACGTTACAGAACAAACCCTTATATTACTAAACACAGAATAAAACTATCGATGCGTAAATTAAGCACCAAAACTATTCACAAAAGGCATGAGAGCAAATAACAAAAACATAAGTCAGGAACAAGTTTCCTGGACTAGGGTTCTGTTTAGATTTTTTTTTGTACTTTTTATTCATAACTCTTTTGGTAGTTTTGATGCATTAATTAAGTGAAAGTGAGTGACGTTTATTTTATTAGGTACACACGGTAGCACATCAGATTACAAATGTTGACCTTGACGTCACCCTTAACTCCCTCGTAATAGTGTCAGCTTTCGTAGTGCAAATGGGTTACCTGTCGTGCTGTTGTCTGTACATTATTTTTGGAGATAGTTTCTCTAAGATGAAAATCTTATTCACTTCTTGCTTTAAAAAAATATTCAATTTACCGCGCTTTTTATGATTTCACATAGCATTTTCTAGCTTTTGCTTAGGAAGGGCCGGTCTTTCTTGAAATATTTTTTTTTAAACTTGCGTCTGAACTCTTCTTTCCTTTACAAAAATCCTTTTATTTTCCTTCTCCAACTTTACCTATATAACATCTATGGAATGATCTATACCTTTTTGCGTGTCATGTTTTTCTCTAAACCTAGGATTAACAACACAGTTTTAGTGATTAGAAATATTATGTCAGATCTTACTCTTCTGGAAAATACATTTTACCAGTATTTAAATAACACAGGTTTAATAAATTATTATATTGAAACGTAAATTTTAGCTGCTGGGCTTTCTCAAAATATTAATTTATTGAGCCACGGAACCCTAAAACCCAAGAAAAATACAGCTCTATCTAGATATCCCGCTGCGGTATCCCACATTGTTCTTACACAAACACTTTCTTCAAGCTTCTATTATTGTAAATTTATTTTTTAGGGAATCCCCGCGACCTTTTGTCCGCGATTTTGATGGTTGAGTTAATTTTGTTTATTAGCGACAGGACCGTTGCGCTTCGGGTCGATGAAAAGCTGATAGTGTAATGTTTTTGTTGGCAGATCGGTTGAAACTATTTTACCTTATTCTCAATAAGTTTTTTTTGAAGAAAAGTTAGGATTAAATACTGTTTTATTAATTAGTTATGATATCTGCCTATGCGGCGGCGATTTGAGTTTTACGAATAGCTAAGACAACGTAATTTTAGATTTATGGTTTCATCAATGTTCTGCGAACCAAAAGAATAAGTTTCACAAATCGATTTAAGCCTTCTATTCGCGCGCCAAATGTACACCTGGTTTTCGAGATTACTATCGCAAGCGGCGTATTGTTAGCCTAACTATTTACAAATTACGCACATCAAAAATTATACCTATCTTTGTATGTCAAACTTTATTTTTCATTTTTATTTACAGTGGAAAACCACATCCAAATTCGTCACCACATCTCGTTCGCAGTAAAAGAAATAATATCGCTCGCAGTAATAAAAGAAATAAAGTTTCCTTTAATAAAATGAAGTTCACAGAAAAAAAGTTGATATCTCAATCGGAGCTCTAAGCAGGCGTGTCGAATACCATGACATGGACTCTGTATGGCGTAACATAGCCCTACAATGGGCCAGGACTGCGTGAAATTAGGCCGATACAAATTAGGGCCAACTTCGATTTGCTAATCGGCGTGACGACGCGTGGCCGCCATTGTTGCATGTCTGCGCGCGAAAACGGTTTTAGAGATCCTTGGACCAATAGGAAAAAGAGCTTAGCGAGTGATACTTAGGGCCACTTTCACCAAAAGCGCTAAACGTATTTAGCAGGACTAATTTTGTTTAATTTGACAGATTTTGTTGCTTTGACAACTGAGTTAAATGTGTTTAGGCTGTTAAATACGTTTAGCACTTTTGGTGAAAGTGGCCCTTAGTGGCTTAAGTTAGGAAAATGTTTGCTTACGCCACAACATTAAAAAAAAGTTATTTAAACAATTTCACGGATAAGGCTTAATATATTTTGATGTCTTTTACACAGATGAAGAGAAATTACTCTCTCTTCCATAGATAAACACATTCCTTTTATTGACATCATTATTTTACAGTAGAGCGACATGGTCTATGGTCGCTCTACCTGTAAAATATAATAGAAAAAATTCTAGTATACATTAGTTTCACTGACAAGAGAACAATGAAATTGACAAAAAATGCATGTAAGAAAACTGTATAAATTGTAAATTTAAGAGCTTCTCACATTTAAAAAAACCATGCGGAACCTTGTTGCATTTTCGCGAGACTATCTTACCGGGTTTTTGTAGATTTTCGTCGAGATCTCATTTTGGCGGGCGGACGCCATGATTATGAGTATTATGACGTAGTTGTGAATTAATTGCGTGTGACGTACTTCTCTTGTTATTTATATTCGCTCTTTTGTTAGTTCAATGTCAATGAACTTTGTTTTTCGCGTGGTTCGAGAATGGCTCCCATGACGGAGTTATTGTTTATGAGTTTATGAGATGTGAATAATTTTAAAGTTTGAGTCGGTGCAGGTTTTTTGGTTTCATTTGGTAACTTGTAATTGTAAGTAATTTATTTTTTTATTACATTTCACAACAAAGTCTAAGCAAAGTAAATATAGCAACAAGAACCTTTTTTTATATACGTTTTTTATACAACAGCAGTTCAAGCTCAAAATGTCAAAAAGGGGTCTAAATGACAACGCTAGAGGGCGAGCAAGCCTTTACGCGGCGCCCTCGCGCATACAAAGTGAAGTTTCACCGTAATCGGAGCAGCGTGACGTGCGAATTTGACGCGGGCCGTGCTAGCTATGCAAGTCTTATTCAGAAGCTAGAAAAATACTTGAGCAGTTTCAACCTAAAAATGCTTTGCACACGCAATAAGAGCTTAGTAATTACATTGGACAGTTTTTATAAGATTTTACCCCAAAGTCCATATTAGGTATAAATGGTGATTAAAGTTGTGTTTTTTGCACATGTGTTTTAAGTTTAATGCACGCGACCGAAGCTTAGGGAATGTGTTCAATTGCACTTATTAAATTAATTTAGTCCTTGAGTAACTTGAATTCCGTTTTTTCCGTTTCGGGATTTTTTTAAATCAAAATGTTTTTACCTAGATATCACATTTTCTTATCCTACTAGCTTTTCGCCCGGGACTTCGTTCCCGTGGCACTTTTTTAGTTTTTTCTTTCATAAGAACCTTCTCCTGACAATAAGGAACACAACAAAAAAAGAATCATCCAAATCGGTCCAGCCGTTCTCGAGTTTTGCGCTTACCAACAGATTTAGTGATTCATTTTTATAGATAAGATTAACGTCTTCTGAACCGATCAGTGAGTTTAAGCAACGTACCAAGGAGCTTGATGGCCATTTATTACGAGCGTTGCCGTGCTTCGGGGGGCACGTTAAGCCGGCGGTACTGACTGATTGACCACAGTCGTTAAACTCAATTCTAGAACCATTTGACGGTTTGAAAACTCTGGTCACCTGGGTAAGTCAAGTTTGCCACATATCTACTTGATTACTTATACCTACCTAAACTGTGTTTTTTATTCTCAGAAACTAAATTGACATATGCAAATGTCAAATTTACAAATACAAATTTTTACATTATTTGTTAGTTTGACATTTGCCATTTAGTCTCTGAGAATAAAAAACACAGTTTATAGAAGTGTTGGTAAAAAAAAATAAAAAAATGTTTCAATAGTCCAGTTAACTGAACTGTCAAACTGAACTAGTGGGAAAAGAGATTTGTATCTAGGTACACACGGCAGAACATCCGGTTATACATGTTGACCTTGACGTCGCCCTTATCTCGCTAGTAATAGCGCCGGCTTTCGTAGTGCAAATGGGTAACCTGACGTGCTGCTGTTGGTACATTTATTTTAGTTGACAACGTTACTCACTAAGAAGAAAAAGAACTATTTTTTTTCGCCTATCCAAGCCACTAAACCTTTATAGTCGCAGGAAGTTGAGGTCGTTAGTCTAACCGTAAAACGTCTAGGTCGAAGCTCGTAAACGAGGTATAATGTTTTTACGACTTATGCCTAGACTGAATATACTCGTAGTATACTTTTGTCATAGTAAAAATATAAATTCGTGTGTATGTTTTCGTTATATTCTTTGTAAAAAATTGTCAAACATTGAATTAGGTAGTACCCGATAATGGCTTTTGTGAAATGAATATGATTTTGGTATAAACAGTCTAATTAAAAAACCGCTAAGAGTGTATGAAGGGATAAGTCAGTCCATTTGAAAAGAATGCCGAGCTAATCACTATTTTTTAAAATTTTACTATACAATTCAAAAACGCAATCAAAACTTTAAATAAACATTTCAATTTAAGAACTCTTGAAATGTATGTGTTAAAAATAATATTTTCACTCCTAATTTGAATTCAAAATTAGAACCGGACACTAACTTCTGTATTATCACACAAAAAATTCTTAACGCATTTTTAACACCAAATACATTCTTCAAATAATCTTAAAAGTGCACAAAACACAACCATTAAATCCGAGAAAAGCCGCGAAAATTCAAAAGACATTCCATTTTCAAAGTGTGTCGCCGACGCCGAGGCTAGAAGTTAAAAGTAGAAGACAATGCGATGCGTATGTTCGGATGTGAATGTGGGCTTGTGCGAGAGTGGGCGTGTTGTGTCTGTGTGGGTGAGTTTGTGAGTGTGTGCGCCACCCTCGGTTGAGGGGAGTCGCCAGGCCCCGCCCCCTCCGATGCTCACACGGCTCAGTGGAAATCAGATGGTTCAGTCGCTAGCGACCGGCGAGCCGTAACATCGTGAACGGTTCGCGTACTCCCAACGCTCAATACATTCGATCATTTCGCGGTACACTAACCATCCTTGTTTTTTACATCTGGGTTACCAAGTTTTGGACTGTGTAATCTTTTTGGTTATAGTGCGTTTGTGTGGACTGTTTTTTTTTTTGCATTGTGAATCTGCAAGCTCGTCGGCTCCTTCAGTTTATGTTTAGGTAGGTGCTCAAATTGATAACTGAACCACCATGGACACTTACTAAGTTATAGATGACAAAGCTACTGAACCGCTTTCAATGCGATTGCATACACAAGGATGACTGTTTTGGTTGGGTAAATTTTTTATAAACTAACAACAGTTTTTAACAATTTAAAATGTGATAATATCTGCATTTTACCGAACTCTTGTTTATTGTTAGGTCTGAGACATGATTGTGTAGGAATCTGAAATTAAATAGAAAACCATAAATAATAGTATACTAAAGGTGTTTTATCATCTGGTATTCACAACTTATAAAAACATCACCAATTCTAAAGCATTTTGCATTCATTTTCAAACATTAAAATTAATTGTATCAAAATATACTAAATTAATGTTTGTAATCGGAGGCTTCTTTTTATTAAAATCATAACAATACATTAATGGTTAACTGTTTAAAACAAAATAAATGCAATTTAAAAAATGTTATTTTATAAAAAATAAACATAAATAATGTACAAGTGAAGCGTCAATATACGAAAGTCTTTAAGAATAAATATACATATATTTTTAAATCAAGAAAAAAAACTGTCGATCACTTTTACTTTTTTTTAAAGAATTTTAAATTTTTTGTAAACATACCTGTGCCACAAACCCAAGGGCTCCCCATATTAGTAATTCGATATTTTTGTTTGCTCAAAAGCATCCTGCAACTTTTTTTTTAACTGAAATCTAATAGCTGAATGTACCTTTTATTGTGTAAGATAATTTGTAATTGTAAACATTTGGCCTCGTTTATAATTTCCATAGAAATGTAATAGGATAGTTTTGCAAAATTTTAATTGTTTGTAGGACTTAACCAAAATTTCGATTTTACTCGTGGATTTGAAAGGAATCGAAATTTTCCTTTTATTATATTATACCTAATTTAACAAAAATTTTATTGAATTTAAAAAAAGATTCTTAGAAACACTTTTTTTTTTCAAATACATATAACTTACCTATCTCCCATAAAAATTACTCTGATGAAAGTTAGTTATTATTATATAGTTTGTATCTATCTGTACAGTTAGGAATACACAATTACACACCCAGACAAAAACCTTAAATACCTACAATAAACTGAAAAGAAAAAAAAATTGAAAAATGTTTTAATATGAAATATTAACTTTTTTAAATTAAAATGTTTTTTTATTCGACAAAAGATTACCTAGTGACTGTACAACAAAACCGAAAACTCACGAAATGTTTGAAGTAGCCGGCATAGAAAATGTACACAATGCAAGCAGCATATCTACAAAACCTTGTCAAAGATGCGTAATTTTGTTAAATAGAGACCTCGACGTATTGTCAGAGGCAAATAATTTCTGCGGTAAACGATACTCCAAGCACAATGGCTGACAGGGGATTGAATGTGCGCATTTTTTTTTCTTTTTTAAAAACCAGTTGTTGAGATGGATAAATTGGCCTTATGAAATATTTTTCAAGTGTTCTCTAGTCTTAGGGGAAGAAAATTGAATTGTATGATAACATTTTTGAAACAAATAAAATTTCAAATTTCAAAAATTTCTGCAAGTTTTTTCCGAAATAAAAACTTTAAAAATAATATTTCAAAAAGAAAAAAGGTTACAAATAACTAGATGATCAGAGTCAAACAGTGATTTTTTTAAAGTTTTAGTATTAAATAGTTTTATTTTCAAAGGAATTGAATTGAAACCTACAAAAAACTAATATGCATATTTTGTGTTAAAAACCAAACATTTATTTTTTATAGCTCGAAAAAATATAAAATCAATTAATTATTGTGAAATCAGAAATTGCAAGCCGATAGATGCCGACAAAGTAGTTCGCTATTCAAAATAATGTAACAGTCAACTATTATTTATACTTGAAAGGCATCGAGTGTTGACAACCCTATTATGTAACGACTCCCAGGGGTGCCTCGGACCACTTTGATATTTTTTCTCTTTTTTTTCTCTGCATTAATGACACATTTTTGGACAAAGAGAGACATAACCATTGACAGTTCTGCTAGTTCTCACATATTATAGTTACACGGTATTTAATCGATTTTGCTACTATGCCATTTAGGCTATAATCGATTTTGCGTACTTTGATGATTTACTATAAAGTAGGGCTTTAGCAGTGTTAGATAAAAATAAATACGTGAGTTTTGAAAAGACCGCTTTTTATACAAATAAATATGAAAAAAAAATTGCACACATGATTCGCACTTATTATATTTAAAAATAAGCCATTTCTAAGTTAACGATATGAAAAATACGTACTACGTACTTCATACATAATATTTTGAAGACTTTCTTAATAAATAAATCAAAATTGTAACAAGACAAAACCACTTTTATCCGTTTCTTTTCCGAACAAGTTTTGTAATATAAACGTAAACACTGCAATTTTTAAGCAAATAATTACAATGAAATCACGTTAATATCTCCTTATTAAGTTAGTGACTAAAAATACCAAATTAAATACAAAAATACACATCAAAATTATTTCTCGCCAAAATAAGCGTCCCAACAAAAACAAATATGTGTACTAAGCTAGCCGCCAAATAATCTGCTTAGAGCGCGCTAACCCGCTCCCAGTGTTACGAATACCTAAATCTACCGACATAAAAAACAAAATAATTTTATAATCTGTGATGGGCTCAAAATAACACCTCTTTCTTTTCAATAGCCTGCACTGCCGACGATGGGGCTTAATAAGGATTAAGATAGAGCCTTTTTTAAAGTAAAAAGCTTTCGATGTATCTCGCTTATGTATTTTTTTTTCAATCGATGTCGGCACTGGTCGATTTAAATATGCTGATGGCGTTTTAAAGGGTGGTTCGTTTAACTCTCGGTTTAGAATTTTCACTGGCTTTTTCTCAGATGTAAATTCTGTAAATGCAGTTTAGTACTTAATGTAGTTTGAAGCGTTTAGATAAACGAAATGAAATTTTTACTATTTTGTCTAGTAAAACTGTGGATAGAAATGGGTATTTTATTTATCTCTACATATTATAAAGAAGAAAGATTTGATTGTTTGTTTGCATCGAATAGGTTACGAAACTACTGGACCGATTTGAAAAATTCTTTCACCATTAGAATCCTACATTATCCGGGATGGACATAGGGTACATGATTTTCCCGAATTCCCACGAGAACGAAGTCCCGAGCGGGAAGCTAATTACTTTATAAATGCAATTACAAATTCGTTAAGCGTGACTACGAGAATAGCAAAAAGTTACTTGAAATGTAGAGGAGGCGAAAAATGTGTGTTTGAATTGTACCAGGTGGCAATTTCTGCCTAACCTAAAGGGACAGAAGTGTGCATTTATGTATGTACAGCTTGGATTGTTTTTTTTATTTAAACAAAAATAACGAATAATTAGAAAATGCGTTGAGGCCAAAACACGGTTCAAACGTAAGCCTGTATTACAGAAGGAGACTCAAGTCTTGATCTATACTTAAGTATTGATTGTCCCTTTCTCTAACTGCTACTCAAGTCTGAGTCTAAGTCGCGTTCCGTAACACGGACCTTAAAGAAGCTATATACTCATCAAACCTTCATAGAGCAATGATTTCATTAGACCTCCTTTCTTTTTAAAAAAAAATGCTGCGTATGTTACAATGGTAGCATTTGATTTATCGAGCCGACGTTCCGACCACTGTGCGTCCAGACATTTGATGTACAGATAGCATCACTGACCTTTTAATATATTATAATTAGATCCATGTCATTTGATAAGTCGAGTAACATACCTACCCACATGTTTGTCTTTTTGCAGTAATTATTACAAATGCTAATAATTGAAAAGTTGTGACTGGAGTATTCTAATATTTTTAATCAAATACGAATTGAAAATCATACTTTATTAAAAAAAAAGTCTCCCGCCGCCGCTTCTGTCTTTCTGAAAGCGATTAAATATAACTACTGAACGGATTTTCATACAGTTCACCAATGGACGGAGTTATTCAAGGGGAACGTTTATGTGTAAATTTCATTCCCGAAATTCCCACGGGATCGAAGTCCCGGGCAGGAAACTAGTAGTGTATAAAAATGGCCACTTTTACATACATTAAAACAGACATTTGCATCGACAGTTGACCTAATCATAAATGTATTTTTTAAATAATATTTACACGCCAACGTCGCCCTTACTATTAATTTATTTGGATAACGTCAACCAAACGCAATTAAATGAGACATATTGATAGCTAGATAGGTCTATTTAAGACTAGTATTCCACTCGGGACTTCGATCCCGTGAGAATTCGGGAAAATTATGTAGCCTATGTTACTTAGGGATAATGTAGCATCCTAATGGTAAAAGAATTTTTGAAATCGGTCCAGTAGTTTTTTAGTTTATTCGTTACATACAAAAATACAAAAACACCAATTTTTTTACTCTTTATAGTGGAGATGGAGATGAATTCACGCGTAGCAACCCATTTTAAACAACAACAATCTTCGATTCAAAATACACCAACATTAATTTACCGAACATAGCCAATAAAACAATTCTTTAATTCATCATTCCAAGCGCGAAATTTAGTAAACAATATTACCTGATTAATATGTTGACGCTACCTGTCCGCAGTGAATCAACGTTACAAATCGGCCGCGTGCTTTGTCTGACCGTACTATTGCAGTCATATTTGTGATTTATCTCCTGACACCGTTTGATACAACCGTACCTAACTGACTCATTCGGTAGGGAGTGTTCTGATGACTACAGAATGTCTGCAGAATTTAAAGAGAATCACCAATACTGAGTTAATTTCTTTCACATACGTAAATTGTTAGATTTGATTGTTGAGAGAAATAAAAATTTGTAGAGATAGAAAAATGTTCGGCGGAAATGGGACTTGAACCCACGACCCCAGGATTAGATCTCCCGGTGCTTTAACCGACTAAGCTATCCTGCCTTCAAGTCAAGCGACGAAAGTCATTCCTTTAATAAGCACATTCGTTCTAAATATCCCTCTACGTGGGTAACCGTTTTAAAAAGAATAAAATCCAGTAATTAGATAAAGAACTAGCAGTCAGTATTAAATTGTCAACATTCGGGCCTTTTTACAATTTTAACGGAACGGAACGGCACAGCAAATTTAAATTACCATTGCCTCCTATGTTCCAATGGTGACATTAGGAACATAAGGGGAAATGGTAGTACAAATTTGGCGTGCCAGGCAATTTCCGGAAATTCTGTTCGAAGTAAAAAAATGCCTATTGCACTTCCTACCGCACTTGTGTGTTGTCAGCTACTTACGGTGCATATTCAGTTTCGCAAAAATCTTATCTTATTTTAGCCTTGTGTGTCCCACTGCTGGGCAAAAGCCTCCCTCGTTTTCCTCCACAGATCCCTCAAGAAAAAACAATTGCTTGATAAATGGGGAAACAGAATATTGAATACTTAATATTAAATACTTAAATATTTGTGTCTAACATAACATGCTTTTGAATCTTTAAAGCTCTCAAAACCATTGCATCCACATTTTATCTTTACATCAATTTTCCAGCGGCATTTGAAATACGGGACTTTGAAAAAACATCATACGAATATGATGACACTCAACTTTCAAAGGCCTTGCTAAACTTCACCAGCCCCATCGCTGTTACATACATTCGTATGTTAGTTTTACTGCGAGTATAATTGCAGGGTGTTCCATGAATACCCAGAAATGTTTCCGTAAGATTATGAACATCGTAAGTTTATAATCTATCTTGTGTGATTATTGTATCAATTTTCGATAGTTTACAATCTTACCGTGAGAAACTGTTCGATTGTGAATGAAAATTAATTTACAATTCGCCTGCTTTGATCAATTGTAAGTTTTTAATTTGCCTATACAACTATTACTCGGAAAATAGTACGTTTAATAGTGCTATTAAAGTACTCTAAATTATAAATATTTAAAAACTAATGAAAATGTTAAAGTAAGATAAAAAGTGTCTATTTTATTCACTGAAAAAAAATAAAATCTATTTCGGGGGACGTTTTAAAAACAATCTGAGAATAATACCAATCTAGCCACTTTTATCAATCACAGTTTCCGGCCTACTATAAATATTTTGATGAATGTTTACAGGACACCCTGTACGTGTTTGCTACTTAAAATGTAACCTTAAAGCTTTACATTTTAAATATACCCTATTACTACGGACATAAGGGTTAAATGACAAAGTTTACTTGAAGCTTTGTGTATATTCATGCAGTGTGTTAAAAAGCAGTACTTTTTCAAATCTATGTAGTAAAGGATGGTTTTCACAGCAGAGCTTTTAGGGAAATATGTTTTATTTCCGTGTTACAGAATTCCTTCTTCGAACTGAGTAATAACCACTTCGTTGTTTTTTTTATATTTTTTTCTGTATGTTATTCTATAGATAAGGTTTAGTAGAAAGATATATTTTTTTTTATCAATCAATCTCACGTACTGGCTTTCTCTGTGGAGGCACTAACCACACTCCGTAAATTTCACGTTTGACGAGTACGTAAACGTGAACGTTCTACGTCATGCACTGCACACTTCATTACTCTCGCTTTGATTCTACTTGAGACGGCGGCGGCGCGGTGGCCGGAGTGTTGATCTTTAGAGGGCAACCTTGGGTCTTCTAATTCTATTCGAATGCTATCTCTACCACCCTATCTCTTCCATAAGTGTCACTGAATGTTGGTAACGAATTGGATATAGAAGTTAAATTTATCGGGTTGTGGGCAGTCTTGGACTACTGTTTCACACAAGACAGTAGGTTTCTTTAACAGTTCATAAATAACACGAGATTAAGATTCAATGTTAAAAATTTAAGCCATGTAGAGCATACTTCTTGTGCTTTAAAAATAAACCACGAAGTTTGTGAAAATGATATGTGAACATTAAAATTGTTATTTACAATTTTTATTAGAAAAGTTTGAAATGAGTTTATTTTGTAGAGTACTGTTTTCACTCTTCTGCCCAAGTTTACAAAAAATATTGCAGATTATACATTCAAAGAAATAAACAAAAAAAGGTTTTGAAGGTTCATTTTGAAGTCGGTTGAAAACTAAGCACAGCGCTTTATTATACTAAATGTTTTGACTCTATAAGAATCCCTATATTGAATGAACTAATTACATTTTGATTTATGTATTTAAGTATTTCGTAACGTATTTATATAAGGTCCTAATTTATTAGTCACTTTCCTTTTAACGTGTGTAGGTCAAAATATATCATTTGAGTCAAAAAACAAAAGCATAATATTAAATTTAAAAGGTCTTGAAAAATTTCGTTATGATATTTTTTCATTAGTATGTTGAATAAACCCATCCATTCAAACGTAAATAATAATGGCAGTAGTAGAGCGGGCGAGCGGGGAGTGGCTATAATCGAAAGAGAACCATTCCTTTATCTTTAAATGGAAAATTCATTTTTTACTTTTTTACAAAATTAAATTTTCAGATAATTAATTTTTATGTTGTTTTTTGGAATACTATCAACCTATACAATAACGCCTTAGAAGGTAAGTGACTAATAAATTAGGACCTTATATACATATATGATATATGGCCTAAAAAAAGAATTTAGTAAAGACGCCTAGTAACTAAAAATATACTTTCACAAATAGCTAACTTAGCTCCCAGCTTAAGTAGTCAACGTAGCTTATATAAGCAATTCGTAGCTAAACATTACCTTCAGATGCTTTGATGGCTGCAACAGAAAAAAAACAACCTTATTTTTTACGCGTGCATTTCCTCGATTCACTCTAGATGTGTTTTTTAGTCTGTAAAGTTGCAAATAGGATTAAGTATGTTGCAAACGAATGAGGAGTTTTAAATAAATATACTTTTTTAAATTGTGTTTAAATATGAGATGAAATAGCCTCGCTCAGACTTACCCAGAGCATCATGAAGCGCTCGTTGCCCAGTAGCGCTCATTCATCTCAACCGATCAGTGAGGTTAAGCGTGTGGTGATCGGTTGAGAACAACACCATCCCATCTCTATTCCATGAGTGTCGTAAGAGGCGACTAAGGAAACACAAATGAGACCTGCCTCCTATATATCCATCCCAGGCAACGACACTTAATTTTTTCTGAATCTGATGTGTCGTCCTATGGTCTCATGCGGTGTGGTAGGCTCTGTAAAGGGCCGTCTGGTTCGCGGGTGGTTCCTACCGAAGTCCGACGCCAAACAGCTTGCTGTGTTACGTCGGTGCGTGGGAGTACCAGTGCCTTTATAGGCATTTTCTGGGTTAACTCGCTCCATCGTCGACCTCATCTTTGACCTTATGGTCAATATTGAGGTCAAGAGTTAACCCATCTTATAATAAAAAAAGCAACAAACACAGAGGCAAAAACCTGATGGGTGACCAAAGTGGCAACCTATTTCGAGCGCTTCAGTACTTCGGAGGGCACGTTAAGATATGTCGATAGACTACAGTCGTTAAAACCAAGTTAGAGGCCACTGTGCGGTTTGAAAACTCTGACACCAGGGTTAGCCAAGTTCGCCACACAATTGACTCTACACGATAAGAAGATGTGGTTCTAGAACCACGTCACGCCACATTTGACATTCAAGGGTTGTTAGATGAGTGTCAATTATATTGTTAGCCTTTCGCACATGATACAGTAAAACCCTCGTATTCCTCTTACTGGTTTTTACAGTGTAAAAAAAATAAAAAATAAACGCTACACACTCAAAGGCCCACACTAAGGTTTTCCCTTGTGTCGTGGGTCCCTTGGAACACACAAAGACAAACACAAACACCCATGACCCGAGAACAAACATCTGCTTTTTACACAAATATTTTCCCCGACTGGGGATCGAACCCAGGACCCGCCGATCAAGAGGCAGCGTCACTACCACTCGACCAAACCGGCCGTGCCTGGGAAGAGTTGGCAGCCAGCACATTTTAAGTCTTTCTTCTGCTTTCAATCAAGCGTGGATGGTTTTTTTTATTAAGTCTTATGTCTTACTTCTATCCATATTTGGTTAACTTTTAACCAATCTCCTATAAGTGGTCGACTATGGAGCGAGTTAACCAAGAAAATGCGTAATAAGACACTCTATGAAAAAAAGTGTTTTAAACCATACTTTTACTTTTTGATTCTTCTGAATTATTTATCTTAGTTTTTTTATTTGCTTGTCCATAAACATACAAAAAAACTACTCAAAAAATGGCGTGCCTAATCTGGGCCCCGATTCTGTAACTTAAATCGTGTGTTGATGGAATGGAGGCCATTTTATCTGTTCAGGTGGCGAAATTGAGAGCTATTTAATTTTCATATACTTACTGACCACCTCGACCAGCAGCGCCACCGCCAACCGAACGTAAAGTTGCAAACTACCTAGCAACTGGAAATTCAATTGGCGGTGGCGCCACCAGTCAAAGAAGCCGTCATTAGATACCTATACGAAATTTGGATAGTTCTTAATTTCGCCGCCTGAACGGATAAAATGGTGACTATTCCATCGACACACAACTTAAGTTACGGAATCGGGGCCCTGGGTCCATGAGTCTGTACATCATTTAAATGTCACCGTATGTAAAAACAACATAGAATGCAACAAACGATTGGGCCTTTTTATAATTCGAAGGACACGGCACGGCAATTCGAAATTTGAATTACCATTGCCTCCTATGTTCTCAGCTTCTAGTATTATTACTATTACATAGGAAGCAATGATAATACAATTTTGCCATGCCGTTTTCGAATTATAAAAAGGCCCATTGAGTATTTAATTTGCTTTAACAATTACGTAACGGCCATCTCGTTTTGCGAGCCATATCATCATACTTATTTCAATAATTTTCCTCGATTCCGACACCGATATAAGCGTCTCTGTAACATAAAGACACCTTCAATGGTGAATGATCTGCTTACGGCTAATTATCGTAATTAGAAACAACTTTTTGTCGGTAACTCGACACCGCCTGATAAACAGCCACTCACATCGCCAAAGACGCCGCGATCCAGAGATAACAGCTCAGAAACGTATGGTAAAGAAACCTTCTACTTGTTTTTACAACGTGTTATAAAAATACCCGAAAAAAAACTAAACTCCAAAGAGAAATTTTATTCATGTAGGTACAATGCTTAGTCTGACAGGCTAACCTAATAACTAAACAGGAAACAAGAAATATAAACTTAAATTAAATATCCTCACAATGTTTGTGAATTTCACCCAAGATTGTTGCCCATTTACATGCAAATAGATCCATGTCTGGTGATGCATTCAATGTTTGCAACTATAGTTAACAGTTGCACGGTTTCACATCTTTCAAACTGAATAGGTATAGTACAGACAGCAGCACGTCAGGTTATCCATTTGCGATATAAGGGCAACGTGTGTGTACATTTTGATTTTGTTATTATTATTTTTTGTTTAAATGTTATTTGTAGCTATGAGTATGGTGTGGAAGCAATAAATAATTTCTATTCTATTTTATTTTATAGTTCATATTTATAATTAACGGCACATTAATCTAAATGTTTATCAATTTTAGATTATTTTTTTGGGTTAGTTCTTTGAAACGTCTCTACAACTCAGTCACTACACTCATCTCCTGCCCTCTGAATCATTGCTCAAGCAGAATATAGACGAAATTAAAATTCCTTTCAGTTTTTCACATGTTAGAATTGTCGACATTCTTCAAAACTGCGACAAAGACTGCGGACCTAGATGGCCTTTCAGACATTTCGTTATAGATTGTATTATTCCTCACGTTTACTTTTCATAATTGTGTTGATGTGAATGCACAATAATAATAAAATTATAACATGCTCTGTCCTACTTAACGACCATGCCTTTAGTACGAGTTATAGTTTAACGATTTTATTAAAAAACGAACTAAGTACTCTTAACATTTTATTCTATGGTAACGACGAGAAAACGGTATACATTCAATTAACCAATGAGAATAAGTGTAAATGTATATTTTTGACGTTAAATTAACAGAAGTATAATATTTTCTGAAAAAATAATTATTATTATATTCTTCCCTGAACCAGTTAACTGGCATATTAAAAGAGTTATAATACCAGATCTAAAGGCCAGATCGAATGATAACAGTAGACATGAAATTTTTATATTATACCTTCCATGCTCGACTAGGAATGAAAAAGAAAAAACTAAGAATGTGTAAGTTGCCAACTCTTCGCAGGCATACTGTGGAAACCAGTTAGTGGGACGTGAGGGTTTTGCTGTATCATGGGCGACAGGCTGACAACCTGTCTCCACTATACTCAAGTTCTATACAGGGCTTTAGGTATCTCTCTTTCAACCTCTCAGGTGGTTAATCAGTCCATGAAACTGAACAACTTCCCCGAAAAACATAAATCAAAATACGAAAAAAAAAATTGATCTCCCATACAAAATGCGCTGCTGCTGATGAAGTTTGTATGAGAACTCAATTTTTTTTCGTATTTTGACCTATGTTCCTTGGGAAAGTTGTTCAATTTCATGGACTGATTAACCACCCGAGAGGTTGAAAGAGAGATACCTAAAGCCCTGTATATCTTATGACCCTCGGAATGTGCTTGAAATGTATATCAAATGTGGCTTCATTGGGCTCTAGAATCATATGGTGCTCTGCCTACCCCAACAGGGATTGTAGACGTGAGTGTGTGTATGTATTAATAAGGTATTGCATACTTTATAAAACTGTAATCTGTAGGGATTCCCTACAAGGGCAGGACACAAATTCTAGCGGCAAAGTAGTTAAACCATCAAATACAGTGTGTCTGTACAGTTCGAGTTAATATGGGTTTTTTCTGGGTGAGGTCGCTATATCCTCGATCACATCTTGCATTGTGGTCAAGAGCGAATCCATTCTTTAAAAAAAGAGACCCCTGACTTGGTTTAACGACTACAAATCAGCACCCATAGATAAGGCCAACTGACGATTCATTGAGTCCCACAAAATATAGTGAAGTCTACTGCAGTCTACCATTAAGATACAACCGTCCCACACAAGTTCTTAAAAGTAGATATCATAGGCTGTCTTCATAACAAACATGCATACATTCATAAGCTTGCTCACGCCTTTGTCCCCTTGGGGTAGGCAGAGATCACAGATTGCAACTTGCTACGATAAAAACACACTACTTTCGCTTCCTCTACATTTAAAATTCGCTTCATCCACGCTCGTCGGATTCGAGTACTCCTAACACGGCCTATCTCAGTACGTTGCCAATTTGGTCTGAGTACATTCGCCTAGAGCGCCCACTTCCTAACCTTCCAGTCCAGCTACATTCGCACTGCATATTTCTTGTGTTATAGGCAGCAATTATATAGGCAGAAAATTATCTAAGTTGCCTCTCAGAGTCTTAAAAAATTTAGGCGAAATCCTTACTTCACCCTTAAAAACAAACGACAGTCACCGTCATAAAAACAAAAAGCATCCTCAATAAAAACTTCATTAAAAGTTAAGTGACGCAGTCATTAGCAAACGGCATGCACCGATACATTGACTCTTAGTTTGGGCCCTCTTCTGGGCCCTCACTTTGACTTTGACTAATTCAAAATGGGTCCTCAATGGGCCTTTGGTCCATTGTACCACGCTGAGGGGAAAAATCAAAGTGAAGTCACGCGATAGGGGCTTGAAAAGATCAAATGGATGTTTTGAGTACATGTGACTACAGAATAAAGTGCAGAAATAAAATACCTTATACGATTGCTATTTGAGCAGGTTGCCCTCTTGAGAGGGTTATATTTAAAAAAGAAAGTGTTTCGGTAGTTTTTTATTTCTAGCTTTAATCTTTTTAGAGGTAATGTGACGTTTTATAAGGGCTGCGATGTATGTAGAGTTCTTATTGCTAATCAGAGGAGAAGCTGGTAAGTAATCTTCTTAATTAATATTAAACTGTACTTCAACAAGTCACGTCACTATAAAGATTTGACCGCACTTATTGGACGTGTCAGTGGCTAAGAATTCTTTATTAGCTTTTCGCCTACTGTCATTCGACACTTTTTTGACATTTGACCGCGTTGTTTTCACGTTCGAAACATGAAGCGGGTTTTTTAAGTTAGGTTAGGCCATACGTGTTTTAGATAAAATAAACAGAGTAACTTAAGTCAGTACATTGTCATTGTTTTTTAAATCGTGACAATGTCAAATCTTGGACTAGGCAGTTCGTGGCAATTCTCATGATACAACTTCATACAGTCCAATATAACTCGCAATTGAAATATAAAAAATAGCACGTAACTGTCCGTCTGGTACCTACTCTCACATGCCGCTCACGCTTGACCTAATCAATGCCGACACAACAGCTCAAGTCATACAATAAAAAAAATATAAAAAAACAATGAAAAACACCGACTGACTACCGTTCGGCTGCCATCTGTATGGGTGGTACCGTGATGTGCAGCTTCAACAGGGACGGTTCTAGGAGGGCCATTTTTTTATGAACTCGGGCCAAAGTATGATTAGCTTACTTTTTTAGATACTTGTATTCCTATAAAGTGCCATTTTTGCGAGATACTATATGATAAATGGTTATTTTTAATAATAACTAGCATTCCGCTTGGGACTTCGTTTTCGTGGGGATTCGGGAAAATTATATTGCCTATGTTACTTAGGCATAATGTAGCATCCTAATGGTGAAATAATTTTTGAAATCGGTCCCGTAATTTTTAAGTTTATTCGTTACATACAAAAATACAAATCTTTTCCTCTTTATAATATTAGTGTAGAAAGGGAGTAATGGAATGGTAAAGCGCAACTTGTCTTGCGAATATGTTAAATTTTACTAATATTATAAATGCGAAAGTTTGTACGTTTGGATATTTATTAGTCTCAAACGCTCAAACGGCTGAATCAATTTTGATGAAATTTGGTATGGAGGTTAATCCAGGGTGTCAGCTAGACACTCTGAATAAACACATAGGTTACATCATGTTCCCAAATTCCCACGGGAACGAAGTCCGGGGTGGAAAGCTGGTTGTAAAATAAATCGTTTCACCCACCGAACACACACAATAATATCACAACTAACGGCAAAAGTTTCACACACGCCATGCCTATTTCCCAATGTATATCTTCATTTTACAAAGGAAATCTTAAATATTTGTTTTACTTAGTCTTAGCCTTATATCTCACTGCAGGGCAAAGACCTCCCTCTCGGCTTTCCAATTATCACGGTCTAGTGTGATTTCCGGTCAGTTGGGCTTTTAAGCATTATAATCGTCACACCATCTCTTTCAGGGTCTGTCTCGACTTCTGTGGCATCCAATGCGTGACAATCTGTACTTACTTTCTGTCTTTCATGCATTCGGATGACTTGCTCAGCCCAGGCCCAATTTAATTTTGCAGTTTTGCCCCAAACATCCACTTTTTATGTGTCAGCTTCCTGATCCCTCCCTGTGCTGCATGAACCTCCAGTAAAGCGATACAGCCGCTATCTCCGCATCTAACTTCATTACTAGCCGGTAGATCGTCCATCGATCATTATCGATTCACGCAACTATTTGTACTATGCAACAATAGATGGCGCTTTCCAACTAACACACAATTCAGCAGCATCATCTACCAATTAGTATATTTCCATCTCGCTCTATCGTATAAATGTAACATTCAAAAGAAAGAGACGGAGATAGTGGGATGCTTCAAAGGAGCGTAATGACGAGCCTTGATTGTAATTTATGATGCGTTTGTCTAAGCCGCATTGAGGTCAACAAATTTCTTTAATCGTGAATTTCTTTCTTTGCAGGTCACGAAATGGCGCGGTTCCGAGTGCTGGCCGCTTAGAAATCGGCTAGATAGTAGATAGTTTTTTGTTTTAAATTTAAAATTCGAATGTTAGATTTTTGAATTAGGATTCTCTCAAAGATTAGGTATAGGAACAGAAGGGTTATAAAGTAGGTAGTGTGGGTTTTTAAGTAGGGTTTTTGGGGAGTGGGGGTTAATTTGCGGGGTGGCTCTACACGGGGGGTGGGGGCGGCCGGCTCCGGCGCCCGCGCACGCCGCCACCACGCTGGTGGGCGGATTGGTAGCGCCGCCGCGGGAACCCACCACGGCGGCAGAGGCTTTTTGGAAAATGCCCCACAAAGGTAAGAAATAATTGTTTTTTTTTCTTATCTAGCTTTTATTATTCCACTAATGAACGAAGGTCACTTATCTTTTCTTTTATAATTTCGTATTCTATGTTAGGTATGGCTGTCTATTTGTTGATATTTTTATTTACGTCTCTCCTATGGGTAGCACAGCACAATGTGAATTGGTGGTCCTTTTAAATCTTTGGAAGAGACTTATGTCTCACAGCAGTTAATCGGTAGTAGCGTGACAAAATTACTTACTTATCCACTGATAAATTATAAGTTTTAATATTTATCACCTAGAAAAGTTGACGACGTTGATGTCTTTTCTATGAGAACAAGGCAAATATGCATTTTTTAAATAAATAGGGAATATGCATGATTTTTTTTAATAAAAAAATAATCCTTATTCATATAATAAACAGTTTAGTAAAACTATTTTTCGAATAACTATGAAATTAAAAAAGATATAAGCCATCGAAGATTTATTTCTATCTCTTTCTAGCAAAACGAAATTCAAGACGGAGTTTATATGGACGTAGTGACGTGTGACGTCACAGTCCATGTCAGATCTCTGTGTCTAATCGGTGCGTAATTAATTGTTTTAAATGTGTATATCGGCCGTATTTCTTGGTCGATTTTTATTAACCGACTTCAAAAAAAAGGAGGAGGTTATCAATTCGGGTGTTTTTTTTTTTTTTTTTTTTGTGTTTGTTACCTCAAAACTTCGTCATTTGTAAACCGATTTCAAAAAGTTTTTTTTTAGTTTGGAAGCATCTACTTCCAGATTGGTCCCATAATTTTTTTATCGAAATCGCTTCAGTAGTTTAGGTCATAAATAAAAAAAAACTGAAATTAACGGTCATATATGTGGATGATAATAGGTCATCAATGTAAACGAAGCAAAAACGAAGTAGTTCCCTGAGACTTTTAAGTTGTTTTTTGGGGCTCCTTCCTGAGACTTTTAAGTTGTTTTCTACCGTTTAGTGACCGGTAGCGTATATTACCACCACACATCTTCCCTGCTTTCTGGTAATCGGTTGATAATATCACCCACCACCTCATACATTTCATGCCATCTGGCGATCGGTTTGAGAATTGTACTACCCCGAATCTTTCTTGCCATCTTGCGACTGATTATGAATATCACCACCTCATATCTTTCCGTGGGGTGAAAGTAATTGATCACTATATCGCTCTTTAATCTCGAGTGATTTAGTGCTTTATAATAAACTAGCTTTCCGCCCGGTGCTCCGCCCGCGTGGACTATAGGTTATATCGTGCCCAACTGTGGGATAAAATGTAGCCTATGTCCTTTCCCAGACCCTAATATGTACCAAATTTCATCAAAGTCAGTTCAGTAGTTTAGGCGTGAAAGACGGACAGACAGACAGACAGAGTTACTTTCGCATTTATAATATTAGTATGGATCTACGAGGGAGTTATATGAATGATAAATGATAACCTTTAAAAAGAATAAAATAAAACGTTTTTAACAAAAAATTGACCCGCCTTAAAAAAGGGTGAAATATTTTTTTAAAGCTATGTTCACGAGTAAGTAGTGGTTACGGGTAGAACAGTAAATAGGTGAATTCATAGCGGAATATGGTAAATAGAGAGGAATTTTTTTTGACGTCGTAGTTACTAAGTAGTAAGTTAATTTAAGCACACCATGCGTCAAGGGCAAGTATACTGTCGGCAAACTTCAAAGAGTGAGTTCCGGCTGGTTACGAAGCTCCACAAAGACGCAGACGTAGCCACCCCCTACTAAGGGATTCCACAAACCTTTTCCACGTCTTCTTCTTCTTATCGTGTTGGTATAGTCAAGTGTATGGCGAACTTAGCTAACCCTGGTGTCAGAGTTTTCAAACAATGGCCTCTGACTTGGCTTTACCGACTGTAGTCAATCGACAATAGCTTAACGTTCCCTCCGAAGCACGGAAACGCTCGTGATAAATTGCCACTTGGTCACCCATCAGGTTACTTGCCTCTATGTACGCTGCTTAACCTCACTGATTGGTTGAAATCAGCGAGCATCACGGGGTTATGAGCGCTTTCCATTCATTAGACTGGATGGCACGTAATTCAGGAAACTACATACTTAAGTATACACATACACTTTTGCCTATAGTCCCGTTAAGGGTAGGCAGAACGTCATGTAGTTCTGTAGGCACTTGACCGTGCTCTAAATAAACAATGACAACGCTCCCAATTTACGATTATTATTGTGAATTTTTTAAGTTGAGAAAAATTGTATTTAAATATTTTATGTCGTTCGATTTTTTTTTGAAATAGTTGTTGAACTCTTTGGAACACGTCATTTTTGTATATATTTTGATAAGTTCTTTTGTTTTTGATATGAGTTTTCTGTTGTCATTATATTTGCTTTGAAGTCTAATGTGTTTGTGATTTTGCAATTTTATCAGTTTATTGGGCAGGCAGAAACCCAAAAGCTAAGTATTAGATCCTACCTATAAAGATTGAAAAGCTAAGTATAAAGATCCTCCTTTCACACCGACCAGCACATTTGCTATCAATTTGCAGAAGTAAAACAAAGTTAAAACCTAAAAATCTAAACCTATATTATATTTTTAGCAAAAGATCAGATTGACAAGAAAATTACAAAGATAACGAAACACTCGAACAGAAATACTACGATAACAGTTATTAATTAACTATTTCATCTATATATTGAACAATTTCTTACTTTATTCACAATAGATCTTTACAACAATTGTGTTTACAGAACACCCCGTCACTGAATCCTCCAAGTTTCAAACAAAAGCGAGTTGTGTTCGAGTTTCAATCAAAAGCGAATTAAGTTCGAGTGACAATAGTAGCGGCGAAACCAAATCCCAAGTCAGTTAGTTAGGAAGCTAGCAAAACTCAACTCTTGTTGTAAAGTTAGTTTCTTGTAGCATTTGTAGTTGTAAACAGGACAAGCGACGAGTTGTTCACTGTTGTAACTAATTTATTATCTGCAGATTGAAGTTTGTTCAATATTGTTGTACTTATTATATTATTATAAGATGGGTTAACTCTTGACCTCAGTCTTGACCATAAGGTCAAAGGTGAGGTCGACGATGGAGCGAGTTAACCCAGAAAATGCCTATAAAGGCACTGGTACTCCCACGCACCGATGGAACACAGCAAGCTGTTTGGCGTCGGACTTCGGTAGGAGGCTTTACAGAGCCTACCACACCGCATGAGACCATAGGACGACACCTCAGATTAAGAAAAAAATGAAGTGTCGTTGCCTGGGATGGATTAGGTACTAGGAGGCAGGTCTCATTTGTGTTTCCTTAGTCGCCTCTTACGACACCCACGGAAAGAGATGGGGTGGTGTTATTCTCAACCGATCACCACACGGTTAAAACTGTACATGTACTTTCGAAATATGTCGATTCGTTTGCGATCGGTGTCGATAGATGTTAAGGCAACATTTTCTTGGTGACGAAGTTTTCTTCAAAGTTCTATCCACAAACTATAGCTCCCTAGCTCATATAACCTTCATTTGTTTGGTCACCTCTAGGTAGGTATGTTGAACGGAAATTATAGTTTGAAATAAACTCTTACTAATGGCTGAGGTTAGGGAACATGGATCCGATTTTTAACCCCCGACAAAAAACAGGGGTGTTATAAGTTTTACGTGTGTATCTGTAAGTCTGTGTATCTGTGTGTCTATCTGTGGCATCGTTGCCCCTCAACAAATAGGCCGATTTCGATGCGTTTTTTTTTGTTTGAAAGCTGACGCGAGATGGTTCTTAGCGATATTGATCAAAATTGGTTCAGCCGTTAAAAATGTATAAGCAATCGAATATTGGAGGTGATACAACATTTTTTTATTTTAGAGTTATATTTTCCAAAAATATGTTCTCACAAAGTACTGAGAGATTATAATCTTGCTAAGACAATGTTACGGTGAGATAAAGTTACATTTTAAACTTAGTTTAACATACATAACATAATTCAAACGAATTTATAAGAACAGTTTAAGACGGTCTCAGACAAAACTATGCATTCCAACACATTTATACCACAAGTATAAACTCTAGCCAAGAGCAAACCGAGCATGCGACAATCCCGTCACATTAGCAGCCAGATAAAGACAAATAGACCGGAAAAACAACTGTTAGAGCGAGATAAACTGCGTTTTCTTAGTGCCTACTGCGGGCGAATTTTAATGATTTAATGTGAGAGCGGTTAGCTTCGTATTCGTATGCCGAATGTCGAATGTTTTATTCAGATTTAAATTTGGAATTGCTGAAAATGTTTTTAAAAAGTTCATTTGTTTTAAATGTTTAGTCGACTTGCTTGATTCTGCAATTAAAAACTTGTTTTTAAAAGGTTTCATTTTTAAATCAATCATAAAACTAACACTTTCAAGGTCAAAAATGTTCTCAAATAATTTTCCACGTTAAAAACGTATGAGTCACCGGCTTCAATCCCAACAACAGTTAGCACAAAGTAGATAACTAGTATTTTTTGCAGACTACAATGCCTATTAGCAGATAACCACAAACTGAAATTTCACTAATTTATTTAGATGATGTTCTGGTTTGTAGTATTTTTTTGTTTTTGTTGACTTCTTTAAAAGCGATGAATCATTTTCGATATAATTTATATGGGACCAGCTCTGGAGTCCCATATAAATATGAACTCTTTCGAAAAAAAAAGAATTTTGAAAATCGGTCCATAATTGGCGGAGAAATCGGTGAACTAATATATTATATATTATAATATACCTATATACATATACATACAGTCGAACATAGAACCTCCTCCTTTTTTGAAGTCAGTAAAAACTAAAGACACACCTCATTGAATAATAATCAATTACAAATTAAGGTCCTTCCACATTTCCTGCTAATCATCGGCAAAATGTCATCCCTCCAAGATAAATCCGATATAAATTTAATAATCCCCATTACTGCTTAGATTTTTATCTCAAGCATGATTCATAAAACGGCCCGACTTCTCAGAAGCTGAGCTGGAAAAAAAAGAAAAATAAAAGATGTGAAAAAAACAAGGACGTCAAGGCGCATGCGCCAAACCTTTTTAAAAAGCGGTGTGACGGGCGCTGACGGATGTTTAATTATTTGATAACGGATTGGTATTTCAAATAAATATTTTTTGTCAGTATTAATATCCAGTTTGTCATTTCAAGACCTGTGACAGTGCACTGTTGGTCTATGCCTCCAGTACATAAGCAGAAAAGTCCAAGAGGATACTCTATTATAAGTAATATACACATCAACACGGACTAGGAAAATTGCACGATTTTTCATACAAAAGAGGTCTGTTTGAGAAGCTATAAAAGCATACTCGAGATACATGGAGGGCTATAATTATCAGACGAACAAGTACTAAACTTGAATTTTTAATTCTAGTAAATAAATTTTGTTTTACCTGAAATTTGTGGAAACGTGACGGAAACGAAAACGAAAATGCACTTTTTGCCCGCTTTTTGTATGAAAATGGTCGAATTTACGCAATTGTTTTTTCATTTTCATCACGTTTTCACAAATCTCAAGTAAAACAAAATTTATTAACTAGAATTGAAAATTCAAGTTTAGCACTTGCTCGTCTGAAAATTATAGCCCTCCTTGTATCTCGAGTATGCTTTTATAGCTTCTCAAACAGGCCTCTTTTGTATGAAAAATTGTGCAATATCCCTAGACCGTGTTGATGTGTTTTTTTTATTATAATTATAAGATGGGTTAACTCTTGACCTCAATCTTGAACATAAAGGTCAAAGATGAGGTCGACGATGGAGCAAGTTAACCCAGAAAATGCCTATAAAGGCACTGGTACTCCCACGCACCGACGGAACACAGCAAGCTGTTTGGCGTCGGACTTCGGTAGGAGGGTGGTCGCGAACCAGACGGCTCTTTACAGATCCTACCACACCGCATGAGACCATAGGACGACACCTCAGATTCAGAAAAAAAATGAAGTGTCGTTGCCTGGGATGGATTACTAGGAGGCAGGTCCACATTGTTTCCTTAGTCGCCTCTTACGACACCCACGGAACGAGATGGGGTGGTGTTATTCTCAACCGATCACCGCACGGAAAAAACTTACCAAGTCTGCCCATACTTACATTGTACTGAAAAGAATTTGACTCAGTCCTTATATGGTTATATCATAAAGTTTGTATTTATTGACAGCTTATACAAATTGCAGCGTCATTTTACAAAAAATTGCCATTTCAATAGGTACTCGACGTATACTCGTAGACTCTGTCGAAACCCCAAAAAAAATCAAAATCAAATAACCTATTTTGGACACACAGTCATTGGGAAAATACAATAAGACGGCCTTATCGCTTTCAGTTGTTTCTTACAGGCAACCTAAAGGAAGAAGTTGAGAGAGGAAATATCGGAGCTTGTATAGAGCACAAAACAAACAAACAAACAAAAATAATTCCTTGTATAGTGAGCAACAGTACACAATTTACAAAAGTGTCATAAATTCATAAGTAGATCTTTGTGTTTTCGGTGACATAAAAAAATAAGCGCCGATCATAAAGAAAGTACTTAGGTACTAATGAAAAGTACAGATTATCCAATCTAACAAAAGTACAAAATGTGGTAAAGATATTGTAAAAGCAAGTACCGTTTCTAATTTGCTTCTTTTAGTTTTACAAACATTCTTTTTTAAGTGTATTAAAACTGCAACCCCTCCTAACTTTAGTTTTTTTTTATTAATACAAGGATGATGTTCTGGTTTGTAGTATTATTAAACTGAAATATTTTTGTTTCTAATTTTTGTTTATTTTTAACCGACTTCAAAAAAGGAGAAGGTTCTATGTTCGTCTATATGTATCTTTTTTGTATGTTTATTTGTCCAAAGGGTTATGTAAAGATATTTTGTAATACCTATAAAAGTTTTTCACTTTATGATCACTTCCTTAAATTTGGGTAACAAATTCAAAGTCCTCTAAAGAAAAAAATCACACAAACAATTTCGGCAATCCATTGACAAAAATAAAAATAAGATAAAAATATCAATCCTCATACTGAATGGATTTTTTTTCTTTTTATGATAAAAGGGGCGTGGTATAGTATAACATTTGCCATAAATTATGTCGGAGCGAAACGAATGACTGTCGCCTTCAATGGATGACTGCCACTACAAAATGTTTTTTAAAAAAAATTACTTTAGTTGTCTGATCGTAAAATAAATCGAATATTATGTACCTAGTTATAATCTTATTTTTTTAAATGAACTACAAGGTACAACTACCTTTGTAACACTATTTAATCATTTATTAGTGTTGTTACAGTTAAATAAATATTTCATAATAATGAGTAAATCACAGTTACAGAACGAGTTACGTTAGGTTAGTTTTAACCTAAGTTTCGTGATGGAATATGCAATTTTTTCCCTAATTTCTTAAATTTTTTAAACAGAAAATTTTTAGAAATAAACCCAAATATTCTATTACATTACCAAAATATGCGCCACCGCACGTCTTTAGTTGTCCTATGTTTTAAAGATCCCAAATTCAAAATGGCGACAGCATTTACTGACACAATTAAACCTCCCCTATAGATTTAAGCTTTAAGCGATTCAAAAACAGATACAAAATAATAATAATCTGCGTTTAGGGGTCGTCCTCACCAGGTGCGACGCACAGGGTAACTACCCTTATGTATTATCTTTTAATGTACAATACATTTTATGTAAAGTATCTGATTAATGTTTAGACTAGTTTTTATATTAGAAAGAGATAGGGTGAGTAAAAGTACCGATTAAAATTGTAGAGAGCGAGCTATGGGTATAAAAATGTAGCCACAGACAACTATCGGTTGTTAAAAATTAAGGTTCTTTGATTTTTCTGTTCAGAACACGCATAAAGTCTCAACCATACCTACTGTTAAACGATAAACGATGTTAAACGACCTTTAGACTCAAAAGATATTATGTGTCGTAAGGGGGCGTCCATTAATTACTTGAGGTGTTTTTGGCGATTTTTCGACCCCCTCACCCCCTCTGGTGAGATATCGTGAGATTTGGCTCGACACCCCCCCCACTCCCTTTTATCTCACGTGAGTTTTAAGTAAATGTTTAATTGTAGTGTAAATACGTTAATTGGTAATTTATTTAGAAAACTTACATAATTTGCCTATTTATTTTTTAACTTTTAATAATCGAAAAATAAAAAACAGCTATGATTTACCAATTTAAATTAAAAAAAATAAAAATTTTTCTAATTTTGTCCACGGGAACTCAAGAGTGGCTACTGGAACAACATGGTTTAGTTGGTTTAACTTAGTTTTCCCACAATTTAACACTATTTCTTTTGGGGGAAAATATTACGTGATATTTGTAGAGACCCCCCCTCTCCCCCACGTGAGATCGAGTGAGATCTGGCCCGACCCCCTCCCCCCCAAAACGCCTCACGTAATTAATGGACGCCCCCTAAGCAAAAGGCTGACATATCTATCACTGAATCTTCTACAAGTTTGACAATTAGTTCTGTTGACTGGTGAAGACGACTTAACGTCTACCTATGGGGTGCCTACATTATATTGCTCCAAAATTGTCATCCTCACCTGCTAGCGGTGCACCCTGCTGATGAATGGACGAGGCTCTGACTGACGCATAACAACCCCTAAAAGGTTCTTTACTTGATATCGGCGACTAAGCTATTCTCTATTTTAATATTCATTAAAATACTCTGACATTGGCAAAATCACGATTATGGCCGTTATTTTTCCAATAAATTAATTGAAAGACATAGCAGTCGTCAATGTTAGCTTTTAGACGAGTTGATTTGCGATCATACGATTCCATCTCCTTCAAATTACCACTAAGTACAAAAAAAGCTTAATACTATTTGTGAGTGTCACACAAAATTCTGAAAAAAATGTTAATAAAACAAAAAGATAAAATAAAAAAAAGTTGTCAGAAAAAGTTGCACCGATATATGAAACTAACTATAACTTCGTCGGGAAAGCGTAACTGCAAAAGTTGTAATGGCTCCGTCAATTAGCGGAATGTGCGACTGAAACAACTATAAAAAAAATAACACAACTACCCAACGCACACGTGAAATTTATTGCGACGCCATAAAAATGGGGATTAAAAATAAATCGCCTGAGTAAATTGTACCTCTGAAATTAAAATACTCCCTCTATGTGCGTTGGGTACTGCGCCCAGACTATAATAGTTGGGAAGCAAGGCACACGTTGTAGCGGAAGATAGAGCGAATCTGTTGAATGGGTAGTTGACTGATATTACATATTATTTATTTATTTACATTAATATATTAATACACGTTATACAGGGCTTTCGGTAAATCACTTTCAACCTCTCGGGTTGTAAATCGGTCCATGAAACTGAACCACTTTCCCAAGGAACAAAGGTCAAAGTATGAAAAAAAAAATTTGACTTCCCATACAAAATGCGCTACCAGCTGACGCAATTTGTAAGGGAACTAAAAAAAAAATTTTCGTATTCCGACCTTTGTTCCTTGGGAAAGTTGTGCAGTTTCATGGACTGATTTACCACCCGAGAGGTTGGAAGAGATTTACCTAAAGCCCCGTATAATTGTAGGTAATGCACACGTTATTGCGTTGCACCCCGCACCCTATTTCTCTCTATCTTCCCAGGCATACTGTAGAAGTCAATAAGTGGGAACTTTGACATATTGTAGAAGAGACACGAAGAGAACTACTGTAGAAATCAAATAGAAGTACGAAGAGACGTCCGCTACGTGAAGACGGAGCGACGGACGAAAAAAAAACTGTTAAAATTCTTTTTTCGTTGCTTTGATCGCCGCGCCGCCGCGTCACATCGATTTTGTATAAACAGCGCCTATGATTTTTACTTGTACCACACCTTCTGCGTGGAGTGTTCGCCAGCGATTGTTCATCGTCGTTTATACCGATCGCTTATTAGAGCACCGGCTCCGAGGTGACGGAGGACCCTCCATATAACGAGTTTTGGCGCTAAAACCTACACCTAATTGCTGCAAATTAATTTCACAGGTATTTTAAACCCTTCATAATTTGAGTGGGTTTCGATTATAACTACGATACCTATAGTTATATGTATGATTTGGTTATGTATAATATAAAGACTGGTCTGATAGTTTTGGTGGAAATTACTTTATCTGCTGATCGTTGCAGTTGTGGTCGTGCTGGTCGGTGAAGGTTGCAGTTTCGACCACCAATACAAATATTTTAAAATCATATTAATGATTAATGATTTTCAAGGTGTTTTCATACGTATGTATGTATTAAAACAAAAAAGTATATAAGCAGTATATTAGTTATCTACAAGCACCCATAATCCAAACTTACAAACTTTGCCTGGTACGGGGTATAATGGTTCTATGCGCTGTGTAAAAAAAATATTACGTTCTAGTAGACGCTATAGATTATTACATGCATTATGTTAAAAAACAATAACAGAACCCCTGATAATACTTCACTAAGTATGAAGTATTATCAGCAACTTCAGTTGGGACAATATCAACCCTATTGGACTCCCCTCTAACATTTTTCATTGCTGAAAATATGCTTACGAATTGATATTGATATGCCTTGGAAACACTTGCAAAAAAAAGCGTAAAAAATAAAATAAAAACAAAAGAATATCGCAATTCGATTCACGCGCGCCTAAAATTGTGCCGACCGCAAAAAGGGACAAAACAATGAACTCGCCCCCGCCTCCGTACCCTTTAAGGCCCTAATCAAGGCCTGCCCCAAATTCAGCCACAAATTGCATCCAATTGTTCACTTTTTTAGGCGTGTTTGGGGTGGCGAGGCTCTGACAGCCCATGGACGCATCTGAACTAATACGGCCATTGAAGAGTACTGGTGTGAAAAAATGCGTTGAACGCAATTTCTAGACAACTATTAAAATGAGAGAAATTCGTCTGTATTGTAATTAGGATTCAAAAAGGATAAAATCGATAAAGTTTGGGCCGGGTCAGATTAAGGGCAGGTTATTGAATTGACGAAATATGTGGATTTTCAACTTTTATTCCTGTTTTTATTTTGACTTGTTTTATTGAATGAATAAATAGATATAATAGATAGATATTTTATTTCATAAAACTTAAGCCTAAATTCAAAATGACAGTATTTTTTAAAATCTAATCGGTTGAAATTGACTAAAACGCTACGAAGAATCCGCGGACACGATGTAACGCTAAACCTAGTTAAAAAATATTTTAATACTCTGTGCTAAACGTTTTTAATCTTGCCGAAAATTGGTCCACAAAACCTGAGCTTACCATCGATATTAACATGTTTAGATACTAAGATAATTATACAATTTTTCCTTGCATATTGATGTGGTGACTTGCTTGCATAGTTTTGAGAAAAATCTCAGCATAATTAATATTGAAGAAGCAGCGAAGTTCTTCAATACAATCATTCATATTTCTTCCTGGGAGCTCCTCAAGTATAAATATAACGGCCTTACTAATAATACATACTTACACTTGCGTAGGGCAAGCTTATAACGACCAAAAATATATGAAAAATAGTATTTGCACATGTTATAGGTACTCAGTGTATAATGGAAATCAATTTTTTTTTGTAGAAGAAGAAAGAGCATAGACAATCACATCTATTTTATTTTATTTTATTTATACAAAGGTAATCAACAGCATAACGTTAAAAGTACAGAATGTAACGTCTTAGATAATATACATAGCCAATTATAGAGAAACGTAAACCTGGCAACCTTAAATTGCCAAAGTTGTTTGATACCGACCTGATGCTAACTAACGAGGTGGAATATCTGGGAGTCATCTTAGACCACAAATTATTGTGGAACAAGCATCTTGATCACAAACTAGAGAGAGCATGCATAACCTTTTGGCAGTGCAGAAGACTCATAGGACGAACCTGGGGTCTAGCTCCGAAAATCACGATGTGGCTATATACAGCCGTAATACGACCAATAATAACCTATGCGAGTATTGTTTGGTGGCCCAGGACCGAACTAAGTACTACGATCACCCGACTGCAACGATTCCAGAGGCTAGCCTGTACGGCAGTTACAAGTTGCATGAGAACCACACCAACAGCAGCCCTAGAAGTCATCCTAGGCCTACCGCCCCTAGACCTGTTTATACAACAGGAGGCGACGATGGCGGCGATTAGACTAAAGAAACTAGGACTGTGGGACACCTGTAAGAGCACACACATGTCTATTTTGGACAGGGCCCTGCAACATCAACCTCTTATTGCAGCCCCGTGTGATAAGACTCCAAAATTCTATGCTTTTGAGAAAAAGTATCATATACAACTTAAGGAGGAGGAGAAAGACTACTCTGGAATCCATGAAGTCCGCATTTATACGGACGGGTCCAAAATGAAAACCGGTTCAGGAGCCGGGGTCTTCTCTCTCGATCTGAATATCTACATATCACTAGCTCTGGGGATACATGCTGCCATTTTCCAATGTGAATGCGTGGCTTTCAAGGAAGCAGCTAACGTAGTTGCACGAAGGAGTATCCAAAACTACATCATTAGGATACTCTCTGATAGCGCATCAGTACTACAAGCCCTAGGAAATCACTCATATACTTCTGGACTTATTACGGAATGCCACCAAGTGCTGAATAAAATATCTTCAGCCAACAGGGTCGTCCTGCAATGGATTAAGGGGCATAGCGGTTCCATAGGTAATGATGCGGCGGATGAACTGGCTAGGAAGGGATCAAACACCATCTTGGCAGGCCCTGTGCCAACCATCCTGATTCCATTTAGCCAAATACGGACTTGGATCCGAGCACGCACCCTTATGCAACACAAAGACAGGTGGGACAACGTAACCACTTGTCGGCAGTCGAAGGAAGCCTTTATAGGACCCTCCCCGCGTTTGACGCGCAGACTACTAAACCTATCCAGAGATAACCTACGAATAATGGTGGGTACCCTTACGGGCCACTGTGCTCTGAACAAGCATTTATTCATACTAAACGTCACCGACAGTCCCCTCTGTAGGGGCTGCTTAGAGGCTGATGAAACAGTCGTCCATGTAATCCTGGATTGCATGGGAGTGGCAGAACACCGGGCAAAAATCCTTGCAGATATTAGGTCGCTCCGCGAAGCCTGCGAAATCCCCAGGAGGATTCTGAGCTTCTGGACGGAGCTGAAGTGGCTGGAATAACCACTGACCCACACGCATAATGGGCCACTTAAGAGCCTACATGCGGAAAATGGGAGCCCATATCACTTATCACTTATCACTTTAGCCAATTATAGATTACCCTGGATTAGCTAATGAGCGATGACGTGAAAAAATAGACAATGTTTTATTTTAATTAAATTGTAGGTACACTTAAGAGCAGATCAAGCTGGGCAGTAGAAATGAAATGAGATGAATATTATTTATCACAAGTGAGAATGAATAATGTAAGTAACACATTTGTCTAAAGTATCAGGCCTGATGTGCTCTCAGTTGTTTACAAAATACTATTGCAACATACATTAAGTGAATCAAAGGAAAGAAAGAAAATACAACAACATTATATAAACTAAAATTCGAACGAAAGAAAGTGACTTGCAGATGGGTAAGACCCTGAAGACGATTGAATTGAAGAAATTGATAGTAATAGTAATGATAGTAATGTTTACTAAAATAAATTGAAAAAAGAAACAACGCACACATAAATGCAGCTTGGTGGGTGAAAATCAAAAATACAGTTACAAAAGTACAACCATACGCATTAAAACACTCGCAACTCGCACACACTCAATCACTCAATCCTGCAACTAGACACAACACTTGCAAAAATAACAATAATAATAATAACTGTAAAAATTAAATCCTTACGTAGTATTCAAATGACTTTTATAGATTGTACAAAAAATAGATAAAGAATTTTTTTAGATGACCTAACGGCATTTCTGTCACAATACTGCCAAAAACCTTCGCATCTTTCGAGATTAGATAAAACTTGTGGTTTCACAGCATGGACCGCAGAATCCTTTTTTAGTTGTATTTTTTCATTTTCGCAAAGCGGATTATTTTTTAAATGGGTTAAGTTTTTTACCGGTCCTAAGGATGCGATGAGTTTGAGGTAGATATGGGGTCTTTTGTTACCAAGATTAGTATCTTTGGAATACCGTCTCTTACTATAGAAAATAGCTTTTCTGTTGGGGTTAAGAACTCTCAGTCCACTTGAGTTGTAATCGTTAATGTATATTGCGATCCTCCTTGGATGATTGTGCCACAAAATAAATAATAATACTAACGTAATTGTGCTGCAGTAAGGGGCAGATGTAAGAATTAAAGATTTTTCATTAAAAAAAAAATCTCAATTTTTACAATTTTTAGTTTAGATTTTCGTATCGGGTTAAGTTGAGCTACAAAACATTTACGTTTAAATCATTAAATCAAACTCATTTGTTTGTCGAGTAGATTGAAAGTATATACTTAATTATCTCGTAATAAGTAAATTATAAAAAAAAGTGATCTAATAGTACACACGGCAGCACATCAGGCTATACATGTTGACTCTGACGTAGTCCTTATCTCGCTCGTCCCCTTATAGCGCCGGTTTTCGTAGTGCAAATAGGTAACCTGATGTTCTGCTGTCTGTACATAAGTGGTTTGACAGTCATTTCCAAAGATCAAACTGCTAATTCGGTCACCTCTGTGGATATATATAAATTCATACTATTTTGCTCACTAAAAGATTTACAAAAACTTTCTTACAAACCGAAAAACGCGCAAAGGCGTCCTTAGACGTTGGCATTATTTTGTCGCCTAGCCAATACCTTTAGTGACACTTTCAATTTGTTCCAGATGAGCTAATGCACAGCGCAGCTATGGGGGGCGGAGGCCTATTCGGGTGCTCTTCGGCCGGCCATAGCGGTATCAACCAGCTAGGAGGGGTGTACGTCAACGGGAGGCCATTGCCGGACTCGACGCGGCAGAAGATCGTGGAGCTGGCCCACTCCGGAGCGAGGCCTTGCGACATCAGCCGCATCCTGCAGGTCTCCAACGGCTGCGTCTCCAAGATACTCGGCAGGTCAGTTTTTACCATCACTTAGTGTGAGTGTCTATTTGGTATCTCACAACCAGAATGTACATGACAGTAGGGAAGTCTGGAGTGAAAATCTGATACATCAGCCACATCCTGCACGTCTCCGATGGCTGCATATCCAAGATACTCGGCAGGTCAGTGTCTATCACCTCATCTAGGTCTACTTCAGAGCAAGGCCCTGCGACATAAGCAGCATCCCTAAGGTCTCAAACGGCTGCGTCTCGAAGGTGCTCGGTAGGTTAGTGTCTATCACCTTTTAGTTGTTCTTAACCAGAAGATCGATCACAGTAAATCATTGGCAAACTCTAAACATACTGCTTTATCAAAATCCTTGAAAGCTAAGTATTTAATACCTCAACTTGTACTATTGGCTGGTGTGCTGAAGGCTCGACTGGACAAAATTATTTACAAATGTAAGTACGAGTATGTAAAAGATGTTTAACGAAAACACATTTCCCAATAGTACGCTTTAATGGAAGTTGTTTGTCAAAATTCACTTTGAAATGCAAACTCGGATTTTTTTTACTAATTTAGTTGAAATTCACTTAAACTTAATCGTTCATCATCATCACAAAACAGCATTAGTTCTATCTAAATAGATAGCGAAACAATATATTAAGTCGTTAAAAATACCAATCACATTTAACAAAAATCTACTATTTCTTTTCAGTAATTGAATTTACGAAGTCATGCCCATTCACATCCCTTGTTAAGCTCCAAGTTATTATGTCACACATCATTTAATAAAATCGAGTACTATTACTACGCGAATAAACGAATTATTTAACACAAAACCTTTTGTAGTTAACAAACGAAGAATCAATTCTTAAGAACGCGCGAGGTCAATACGCCACGCGTTGTCAAATTGGAGGAATTCCCATAATACCGCCTAAGGAACCGCACAATGGCTCCACAAAGCACGCTGACGGACAAAATTAAGGAATATTTCAATTATTTTATCAATACAATGCGAGCATTCCCATAGAGCTGTAGTGTTTTGTTTTTCTCGCTAGGGTGCTCTCTTGGTGCTGGGAATCGACACCGGGTGCTGGGGTGCTCTTATTTCGCGATTTTATTGTTTGATTGCGATTTTATCACGCAGATCTGGGAGGATTGCGACCCTCCCTTCAAGTGCGTCAAATGCCATAAGTGCGCGATTGTTTTCGTTTATCGGTAGAGCTGACAAGCGAAGTGTTCTAGTTTTGGTATTACATTTTACATTTGGTATTACATGGAAAGACTGCAGAGTCCAGCTTAAATTATGTTGTGTATCTTACAGTAAAATATCGTTAAAATAAAATCATTGAATCACATCAACTAAATTAAATAAGTATTAAAATTCCAACGAATATTATATTTTGTCAAAAATGAATAAATTCTCACATTTGTTTCTAACAAAACTTTTAACAATGGTACCTACTCAATGGGAGCACAAAAGTCAAAAGTCAATTCGGAACAAAGAAAAAATTTAAAAGACGTCAATCAAAGAAACTAGAGCTATTTTAATGTAGGGTGTGCCTTTCAGGGCTGTCCCACGACCGCCCCTAAATAAAAATGAAAATAAAACATTATTTTCTATTAATTGGCACCCCTACTGCTAGGACTGCTTGACGCCACTTGAAGAGATCTTATAGGAAAGCAAATTTAGCCAGAGGGAGAATGTACCCTGCAGGCACGATGTTATTATTTTGTAATGTTTTGCTTGTTACGATATTGGGGTGCCATGTTGTTGCTTTCGAGAGAAAACACTTGATTTCCAATAAACTTGACACATGCTACTGTGGAGATGAAGATTCCAAATTTTTCCTCATTATTTTCGGAATTAGATTTAGTAAGCTAATCCAAGATGAAAGTCACTTGATGAAATTGGGTTGAAATAATAAATAGATTGTGATGTAAACGGAAACAGATGTGCTAACGGTTTAAAATAATTACCGTTCTAGGACGTAATTCTGACCAATATGGAACTGAATACTTCCATGCTGGACTGGAATTAAAAGAATAACTTAGAATGTGCCAGCTACCTACTCTTCCCAGGTATACAGTAAAACTCTGTAAGAGGGATGCGAGGGTTTTGCTGTATAATGGGCGAAAGGCTGACCACCTGTCACCATTATGCAACTTGTTCCATCTGATAACCCTCACAATTTGTGTCAAACGTGGCATCTAGTGGTTCTAGAACCACTGATGCTCTGCCTACCCCGTTAGGGATTATGGGCGTGAGCGTATGTATGTATTTATGTAAGGAACTGAACAGCGTTCTCTGTGAGTCCGCTTGCAAAAAAAACAGATCAATCCGTGAAGGAAGGAAGGACAAACAACCACACAAACTATCACATATATAATATTTTCACTTCTCATGCTCGGAAAGTGCTTGTTTGTGCAGCTTATAGGCTGCACAAAATCGATTTTTGTGTTCTAGAGCACAAAACTATCTACTATAGGCTGCACAAAATCGTAGGCTGCACGAAATCGATTTTTGTGTTCTAGAGCACAAAACGATCTACTATAGGCTGCACAAAATCGCATTTTGTGCTCTAGTGCACGAAATGATCTACTCATAAATGGGTCTATAGTAAGGCATATAAAACTCCATACATCCAAATAATCAGAAGTTTAAAGATAAAATTTGTTGCTATAAGTCTCGGATAAAAATGACTCGTTTTGTGCACTTGTTGTAAAATCTACTATAGTGCAATGACGAAGAAAAGAAAAGGATGACCTCTATCGTACTTTATTTAAACTAACAATAAAGAGGTGTCTACTGCACCGATTTTAAAAATTCTTTCACCAATAGAAAACTCTCTTATCAGCGGATGACATAGGCTATATAATTTTCTCAAATTCCCACGGGAACAAAGTCCAGGGTGGAAAAACATCCCTCAAAAAAGGTATTCTTTGGACATTCTTTGAAATAACATCTAGTACCAAATAAAAGGTAAACAAGCCACTGGGCATTGCGAAAAAGTGCCTATAACAAGGTGCTGTATCGTTTTCGCTTCGTCGCGTTCAATTCGTACGGCTGCAAGTGCAGAGTATTTTTCCCACACACCCCAGAATTTATTCTTATCGTGCCAATTACGAAAAACCCCTTTCATTCGATCGCTCCTTAGGGCTTACAGAAAGGGCAAGGGAGGTAGGACTCCTAATTATAGAGGGCCCCCGCTGTTACCCAACTTTAACTGTTTGGGAAAAATTGTGGGTCCAGTTTAAGTGTTTTGTGGATGTTTGTTTTCTTTGGATAGGGATTGACTTTTGTATTTTTGCCGATTTCGCTGTTTCGATAAAGTCATATAGAAACTTTTCATAAAATGTGGAAATCTTCTTAATATATAAAACTGAGTCAACACCTAGCCCAAATCCTTGAACCTAGAAAGCTGAAATCTAGTCCAAAGGTTCTTTTTATAGCGTAGGAAAGGAATAAGGAAGGACTTTATGAAATTCCCACGGGAAAAATATCCCGGGCATCCTCTGGTTGATTATTTGCGTCTAAGTTATGCTTGTGAATATCTCTGAGCGTTTTAAAAATACTAAATTAAGTATTAATTTTTAATATTTATAATATAAAGTTTTTGCGAGACAGAGTAGCAAACATACACATGTATTCACCGTCTGAAACTTTCTCGTTTCTAGTATAACCGTAACACTAAACCGAACCAAAGCATTAAAACCGAATCGGTATTCTCGCTTCTGTCGCCGACGTAGTTAACGAAACGTCGCTCGCAGGCCTCTAACTCACTTATACCAGAATAACCACTTCAAAAACAATCTCAGATAAGTATCCCATTTGATTTGGCCCCCGGAAAAACGTTTATCTGCATTCAATCTGCGACCCCCTGATGCTAAACCTTTTTAAACTACATCTCTGCTTCTACACAAGGGTTCTTTATTATCAAAATGCAAAACTAGTAATGGAAAGCAAATTACTGGCGGTTTGGCACCGATTGCGATCAATTTGCTATTGTTTGAAGTTATAATTGGTCGGTCAGTGTGTTTGCTGATGCAATGGCTGGAATCTAGTTATATGACGCGAAATTCAGTTGGTACGCTTTGTGGGTTGGTTACTCTATATTTATAATAGAAAATGCTATACTTCTTTTGAGAAATATTGTTCATTTTGATAAAATTAAATAATAAAAAATATCTAAATGGATTTCGATTCAAATTGAAAATAAAAATTTGTAAATGCTTTTAATGAACGCGACGTTACTTCGCGATTATTCCTTCTTAAATCAACTCTACACGCCTATTTCCTATCTACGTTATAAAAAGAACCTTTGGATCAAAGTTCAGCTTTCTAGGTCTAAGTGTTTGAGCTGGGCGTTGATGAGTTAGTAAGTTAGGACCTTCATTTTGTTATGTAAAGTGATATATCAGTCTTTCAAAAATTTTTGAAGTTTTTTTTTAATCAGCATTTCAATAATTCTGTAAACTAAGTTTTCGTTAACGTAAGCTAAGACTCTGCGGCCATTTCTAATTTCTTTAAGTTATTTTGGCTTAGTAGCCTAAATTCAAAACAAGACACAATTTTATGAAGAAACATCAATGACACAATGAAGCTCCTTCAACAATCGATACTTACGAAAACAAATTAACTAAAATTCAGAGGCTCGAAAACCTTGAATAAACTCCCACTCAATTAAAACGTAATCCCTCCCCAGTGGTCCCTTTCAGAAAATTTGTTGTCACGACTTAAAATTGTTTTAATTTTGTTATACTTACAGTTCTATTTTTAATCACAGCTTGCTAAATCGCCTCAAGCTAAAAATAACGACATTTCGAATGCTTTCCGACAACAGTTAAATAAATAAACAAAATCTTTGACGTCGTTTACAGTTGAATTGGTAGGTAACGTTTATTTTTAGGCTTGTATTTTTTGCACAGTGTACCGGTAACAGTTTTTTTATTGGACAAATTATTATTTAAAAAAAATATACGCAAAAATAATTCAAACGTGTACTAGGTCGTAATATAATTAATAATAATTGATACGTGTACATTACAATACGAATTTTGACTTCTAATTAATCAAGTACTGTATACAAATTTAAAACTGTAAGCACTTAAAAAGAACAGCGTAACGATACTTATATATTTAACCTCATAATTAAATACTAAAACGGGTAAATCATGATATATACGCGAATTTAGACCCGTTTCAGTATTTAATTATGTGTTCAAATCGCGAAAGTTTACAGTGTTATATTTCACTTCAGTAAACCAAACAAGTATTATATATATACTGTCTCATTGCATATTTTAAATGTTTCAAATATTATTATAGACGTATGCGTAGCTATTTTCGGCAACATCTAAAGCCATTGATCGTTGACACAGACCCGACAATCGTATCGCTTCTATATTACTCGAAATATCGACACATGTCGATCTAACAACAATAGACTTCTATCAAGTACGTCCGGTATCTCCACCATGATACATTTATCGCTCTTCGATTCACGCTTAATCTCTATTGTCAAACATTTAGGGCACATTTTAAAATGACATTCGTTCAAAATAATGCTAAATGTAAGTTGGTTTTGTCGATGTATTTGTACAGGCACTCGGCGTAAGGGGATAGATGTGGAGATTATTTTTGTAATTGTACTTTAATGCCGTTTAAGTATTTAGGGAAGTTGATGATGATGAATGATGAATGTAACCGTTTTCTTTAATGTTGATTCGGTACATACTTACTCAATTTATAAAAGTAATTATTTCGTTTTTTTTATTTCATGTTTTTTTTTCGAAACACTTTATTATTGCTGATTCTAAATTGAGGAATAGAATACATAAGTCGTTGAATACAAGTGAAAGAATTTACCCACAAAATATGTAAATTACTTTTTTGTTTATTAATATTTCAAAAACGGATTTGTTTTACCAACGTTGTGTGTTTAATTATAATGAGTCTTTAATCTCATAAAAAAATACAGCCCACTGTATCCGGTCTTGTCGAAAAGCTAGTTCAAAACTGATTCAATATAATATTGTCATTGTACTTTCAACTAGATTTAACAGGATCAGACGCAATGAGTGTTTATCTTCATATCTTAACTATTACTGCCAAATTTTCACTGATCTTATGCTCAATGACTTCATGTACCACTTCCAAAATCCAAACTAAGGTCAGACTTCCACACAGATACTACGAGACTGGGTCTATCAAGCCTCGTGCCATCGGGGGGTCGAAACCGCGGGTAGCTACCACCCCTGTGGTTCAGAAGATCGCGGACTACAAGAGGGAGTGTCCTTCGATCTTCGCGTGGGAGATCAGGGATCGTCTGCTTAGTGAAAACGTGTGCAATAATGACAACATTCCTAGTGTGAGTACTACTTATTGTTTTATTTAATATATGTAAATACCTAACTATATACAGTCAATAATATAATGATATATTTATGCTGCGCAATTATTCACTGAGACGTATTACTATAATTTACTTATGAAATTCTCTTTCTTTTAACTGGTATATGTATTTTCTAATAGTTTTAAGTCTGAAATTTCTGAATTCGTTTTATGCATAAAGAAAAATATAAATATCTGCACGTGTCCATGTCCATCCTACTTTTCAACTAGGCATAGTTAACTAGGTCAAAGAAGATATCTAAGAAATATACATATGCAATGCACAAAAACCTACTGCAGTAACAAAATTTTATCCGTCTTCACATGCCAATCACCAGTACGTAAACAATTATATTGTTGATATTTACTTTGTCACGTCAAAACACTTTCAAACATACGATGAGTTTAATTAAATTTGCAAACATATGCCCCATTGTGCGCAACTCAGTATAAGCTGGACAAAACCATCTTTAATCCAATTTTGCAATTTCAAAAATATTCGGGACATATGTTTCGGACACGGTTTATTGTCCGAAGGGCCTTTTCAAGATGGCTCAAAAGCAACAGAGTCTATTCTGCAAACGTTATTGATGATAGCTTATAAAATTTTCGGCTGCCACCTTTGACGGTACCGTTTTATTACTTCTTTGTCATTCTAAGGACACGCATGTCTATTATTGAGTTTGGAGAGTTCATAAATTTTGTGATCCTTAATGTTGTTTGCTTTTACTAATAGCCTGTCAGAAATATTTATTTACAACCTCTTCTCATTTCGTTGCAAAAAAATTATCGATTATGTCTAGTTTCATCTAGTATGCTCAATTGCTCGCTCTCATCTAAAAATAGAAAACTAGACTTCCATAGCTACATGAAACTGTAATGGCTATAACACCAAAACACGTATGTTAAACGACCACAGCGACGCAATATCATATCTCACGATTAACGATACGAGAAAAAAGTATGAAACCGCGATCCGTATGGAAAATATCGCATACAAGATATTAAATAAAGCTGTGCTCGAACTGACGCGGCCGGTAATCGAAGCAGACGCGACATCTGCCAGGCCAATGAACGCAAAAAAAATTATCCGAGCAAAATTGTAAATTTTATCCATTCATCGAACCAATTTTTCTGTTAATAACGTCACAACTTGAAAATGGAAGTTTTTGTGATTTGTCCCATCTCACAGCATAATGTAAACACTCGGGGACACAATTGTTGCAAATAAAAAAAAGCTTTTGTGTCATCGAGTGTCGAAACTGTTGGTTTTGTGGAGTGTAACGTATTTAATACAAATAGGCATAACACGACGGTATCTCTTTACAAGTCACCTTTGACATTCAAACTGAATTTACGATCATTATCCAGAATCGAATAAGCAGGGAGAGGAATAATCAGAAATGGCTAGACGGAATAAACTAAAAAGATAAAAACAAAAGCAAAAGAATACCGCGATGAAAAGAGAAATAAACTTCAGACGAAAAACTCAACGAGAAGTTGGATAAAATGCCTACAAAGATGTAGTCAATAACACGATACCTATAGGTATATTATCCACCCTTCGTGTAACAAGAGGACACAAAATCGAAATACCGAAAGCCCCTAGAAGACTCGGCGCCAAAGGGGCTATTTTTATGACTGTCGTACCTACGCACTCGGCCCACTGGGCAAATAGATGAGCGGCACGGTGGATTCACTTACACATGTGTAAGAGTGAGATGGTTATATTTTGTACGTCACGTACCCTAGTCATAACGGTCGAATGGGCGTGATGTTTCTTACCAACTGAAAGCGGACAAAAATACGTGGAACAATCGATTTTTGCACAGAACCAAAAGAGCGTATGTGAAAGGTAGTGAGTTACGAAAAACAAAGATCATCCCATCTGAATATTTTTTTTTCCTAAATATAACTCTTTTTTGGAAAGTGCCTAAATTCACGAAAGTTTTCACGAAATTGCCATGAAAAACTTATCTGTATAGGTAGGTAGTTATATAAATATCTATGTTACCAAGTGAAAGCAAAGTAGACGTAAATCTTGAAATTTAAAATTTTTACCAACCAGCTAGAAATTAATTTGAAGTTAATGTTACTTATAGAATTTGTTCAGATTTTCTGACTGCACAAATGCCTTTTATAAGGTCGTCCTTAAAACTGCTTTCTCTACACTCAAGACCAAAATAATAGGTCTTTACCTATGAAATTGCCGTTTTTCATACAATATTTTTGGAAAACTGAATTTTCCATACTAACGTTTTTGGATTTTTCTCGGAAATGCGAAATCCAAATTAAGCAAAATTTTGTGGGAAGGTTTGGACAACATTAAGTTAATTTTCATCATACTTACTTTATTGAAAGTTGTAACTGTAACAATGGTACAGCAAAAATAAGCAATGAAACGGGCAACTGATGAAACGAGCTATATTTAAGCTTCTTTTTCAGCAAATAAATTTAAAGTAAATATGTATTAATTTGACTCAATATCTCCGTTATATGGCCAAGGTTTTAAATAAAAAAAACAATGTTAGTAATATCTGTTCAATCTAATAAATTATGAATAAAATAAAGCTTGAGAATAAATCGACAATTTCATAGGTAAAGACCTAATATAATATTTTCCCTGGAAATATTAGGATGTATACAAAAATAAAATGTGTTGAATTCCATCTCTCCCTGCAGCTCAACTTGTGTACTAGTGAAAGAAATGAAAACTTTTATACAAACGAAAGACTTTGCACAGGCAAAGTTGAACCAAAACATTGAAAACTCGGATTCAGCGCTGGTAAAAAAATAAAGATGATTTATTTCGCATATACATTACAATTATTTTCTTAATTTAATCCGCCAAACCACAATAAACTTGGTTCGTAGATAGAAAAAAATCTCCCCATTTTTAAATATGTTTTATGTTGAAAACTTTAGGTACTCATTTATGTTTAATGAATTATTATGGTACCTAGAGCTAGTATATGCACCGAGTGGTATAGCTGATATTGACATTAGAATCACTGTTTATATACCTCAGTGGAAGTTTTCAAAAGATATACAAAATTGATCATTATTTTTGTGACTAATGAGTCACCCATTGTATTTATAACTATTTATGTAAACGTCCTTGTGCCCATATGTAGGTACGGTTTTTCTGACGTCGAAAAAATTGTCTGGAAGAGAAATCTTATAGAGATAAGCTCGCCTGTCGCCTTTGTTACAGTGTCTCTTCAATTGGGCCTTTTTATAATTCAAACAGCACGGCACGGCACTTCAAAATTTGAATTACCATTTCTCTCTATGTTCTCAGCTTCTAGTATTACTATTTATTACATAGGAGGCAATGGTAATACAATTTTGCCGTGCCGTTTTCGAATTATAAAAAGGCCCATTAATTGTATGGATATGTGTGTATAACGAAGAATATTATATAGAATCTAAATATTTTGTATTGAGACATTTTAGTTCCTTAAAGGTACAAATATTGCAAGCAGAACCATGTTTGTTGTGTAACTGTCATAAAATTTCATCTTAAAGAACGAACTACACATGAATAGAGCATTCCTGCGCCCCACAGTCCGCAGAGTTATGTTTTTTAAATGTGCGAAAATCTTTAAGTATGCAAATAAATCTACCCAGGGCAATTGTACAAAACATTGGTATAATTTTGCGCTAAACTCCTATATGTTAGAGCCCTGGCTGTTTTCACTGAGTCTTCGACAAGCAACTTCATTTTATTTTGTGGTAGAGCGCAGAAATCTCTCAGCTACACTGTGGCATATCCAGGATAAGCAGAGACAGTGAAAGCGGGAACTTACGCCCTTCTTCCACCCGCCTGCCTCGCTATAATATTCCGCGTTCACGCGTGAATGAACAGAATATTTGTTGTCGCATTCACACTCGTAGGGAGTCCGTCAAGTTCTGCAATGAGGCTTGTTGCCCTCTTTGTCTGTTGGATTAACGTCAAATGCTTATGATAGCAAGGCATTGATGGCTGAGACGTCTATTTATGGAAATAGGTAGATAAACGTTATATTGGGTGTGTTAGTTTTGCTATAAGGATATCTTTTAGCTATAGTGTTAGTGTTGTTGATCAAAGTATTAAGTTAGCACTTTGCAGGCGTGAAGGATTAAAAAGCGGGATTTTTCAAAGCTTATTATACTTAACTACTTATAACCAGCTATGCATTGTAGTAAACTAGTTAACTGTATTTTAATCAAAACACAAAAGTATTTATTAGGATTTGGATTGCTCTTGTAATACGAGTACATATATCTGAAGCCAAGATTAGCTCGTCAGGTCCTGTAATTAACGTAAGGATAGAAGAATTTACTAATATAATTCAAGAACCTCACACTGAGACTCAGAGCCGCTTAATTTTCCAAATTGTTAAATAAGAGTATCGACACTCGGCGAGATATATTCACAAAATCATAAATTCTTTAAACTTTAATGAATAAATGACATAAGATTTTAACTTTGTACTTTAATTATAATTTAACAGATTTTCGAAAATTTCAAACAATATATAGATTAGAATTGATTAACAGGTTTCCTTATAATTATGTAATTAATTCAAAGAGACATTAAATATAAAATTACGGGAACTTTCTAGTCCTCTATTTAGGCATTGATTGGTTCACGGTGTTGACGAAGAGGTCTAAGCAGTGAGCACTTCGCGGCACATCGTCAAATTACAAATACGAATTCAACCGCGTATAAAACAACTTAAATGTTCGTTATCGCCCAGTGGGGCAGTGTAACAGAATACCGTCAAAACTACTGGGACGCATTTCGGAGGCTTCTACACGACGTATTATGTAGCCGTTCGGAAGGTTTCGGCTCGTTTCGTACACACACGCAAATCAGTCGAAACCGGAGAACATTTTTTACCACACGCTGCGGGTAACCGAAGCAATTTCATGGTTGTTGTTGACAAAAATATTCAATGTCGGAACGTTTATCGTTCATCAGCCGTAAACTACAATTTATTAATAATATGTAGGTCTTCTTTTTCTTATCGTGTAGGTATAGTCAAGTGTGTGGCGAACTTGTCTAACCCTAGTGTCAAAGTTTTGAAACTGCTAAATAGCCTCTGACTTGGTTTAACCACTGTGGTCAATCGACAACAGCTGGGACCGACGGCTTTACATGCTCTCCGAATCACGGAAAAGCTGGTGGTAAATTGCCACTTTGGTCACCCATTAGGTTCCCTGCCTCTGTGTACGTTGTTTAATCTCACTGATCGGTTCAGATCAGCGAGAACCACTAGGCTACGGGCACTTCGTTTACAAATAGTTGGAAATGTTTTATTACGGTTTATAATCAGCAGTTCTTTCATTGTATCTCTCAAAATTCTAATAATTGCATTTGGAAGCATCATAGTTAGGTTGGCTCTCCTGATTCTCTTGACCTTCATTTGTTTCCAGTTGTTCTTGTTCTTCACCCACTCGTTCATTTTCATCACCAGAAAAAGTAATGATAAAACTATGAATATCTTCTTCCTGGCACTTAGTCGCGTTTTACCACTAACGTACTATATTAAACATAATATCCATGGACTTAATATCAGTATTATTGATATTATCATTTTAAATTATGGTAAAGACTTCAAATAAACTATGGAGAAAATTCAAGAGGATGTAACAAGCTCAGAAGACGCCTATTCACTTGAACTTTAAAAACTACAAAACAAAAAATGCTACAAAAACAAAAAATACTACTCAGTAAAGTGAATAAATACTACAAAACATGCTAAGTATTCCTTAAAGTTTAACTCAATGCAAAGTATCCGTGCTCACATCCCAACATTATTTAATCCGGTCCCAATGAGGTGTGCAGTGTGCAGTCAAGGTTCGTTGTCTCACTCCCATCCTCGGTCACGCAGAGTTGCTCTCGCTTACACGGCAAGTCGCGTGACACATCACTTGCTAATGCGTCTTTTGGCGGGAAATCTGCTTGGAAAGCTGCTCAGCTTGTTGAGAAACTAGGAGATACAAAGTGTGAGATAGCTTGGTTGATATTAATGGTGGGAGGTCGAGCTTGAAGGCAACATGGATGCATGATAAATGGATGCTATTTTGTTGCTAAATAAAATTAGATAAAAAATAGCATCATCTCGAACACGTCAGCTCAACACGTCAACAAAAAACCGCATTAAAATCAGCCCATTCGTTTAGGAGCTACGATGCCATAGATAGACACAGATACACGCGTGAAATTTATATCACTGCTCTATTTGGTTGGGAGTTATAAAAAAGTATTTTTTTAAAGTCCGTGAATTTTTTTTCGATTAATATGGTTCACCACACAATAAATTTAGTAAAAATAAGTTTAACGAAGGAACGAATTAATAATTATATAAAAAAAATTACGCACAAAGGTAATCCCAGAATTAGTAATAATAATAAATAAGTAAAAGGTGAAACGTCTCAACTAAAACGGTGAAAAAAAATTCACAAAAAATACCAAAAACCACAAAATTACACAAAACTCCAAACCTCTATCAAATCTAAAACAATTTAACATCCATAATGAACTACCGACTACAGTTCATGAGCGCAATCTGTGCACAACGCACCCCAACGCTAAGAGAATTGGACAAAAAACCCTAACCCTAACCACTGTGCGCTGGAGAATTGAAGGTCTCCCGAGGTTAAGCGACTAAAATGTTTATAGATAATACGTAATTTCTGGGCCCCGATTCTGTAACTTAAGTTATTTTTTTAATTCTATGTTTTTTGAGGGGGCTTTTTTCTTTAGAGAAAATGTCACCCCCGTCGGGACTGACACATATCTATACTTATTCTAAATAACATCACGACGACGTCTACAAACGGTTTTATATAATTCATACAACATCCTAGCTACCACCGAACAGGGTGAAGCTAAGATGCTGTTATGGGTACTATAACGAGAGGGGTAGCCGGGAGGTCAATGAGGGTCAAGATTCACTTTTAAATATTTATTAAAATGAAAGAACTATTCTTGATTGAAGCTACGAGAAGACTGTGTCAAAATATCAGCATAGACCACGAAAAGGAAGCCAATTCCTTTTAATTACAAAATAGCTATCAAAAGGCTTTACAAGTAGACGGATAACGCGCGAGGTATACAACCTCGCTACATCCCTCCCGGTGAGGATAAATTTTCTCGTGAAGCGAGAAAATTTCAGAAGTCTCGCAGCTTCGCCCTAACCTACCTGCGGGCGGGCCACGATGACACACCACAGTGGGACCGAGCAAGTCTTTTCCTCAAGACCGGCTTGAAGGATCCTTTAAAAAAAAACGATATACCCAAAATACAAACTGACGATTCCATCCTTCGAACCCTCGCTCCCAAAACGCCAGCAAAAGAAAGCGACAATCGGTTAACCCACTGCCTAACTTTAACCCGAACTGACATTTAAAGTAAATTTTGAAAAAAGTAAAATCTAATTCCTATGAGCCAAATAGACATGATATCAATATAAAAGAATTTAGTTTTAAGTTATTCTGAGTGATCGTGAACGGAGATCCTCCCCCCTCGGATCTCCGATCGTTACCCGGCGCCTCCACCATATAACGAGAGGGGTAGCCGGGAGGTCAATGAGGGTCAAGATTCACTTTTAAATATTTATTAAAATGAAAGAACTATTCTTGATTGAAGCTACGAGAAGACTGTGTCAAAATATCAGCATAGACCACGAAAAGGAAGCCAATTCCTTTTAATTACAAAATAGCTATCAAAAGGCTTTACAAGTAGACGGATAACGCGCGAGGTATACAACCTCGCTACAGTACCTACACTGGTAAAGTTACAGTCGAATCTAATTGAGAAATCCCTTCTCTTCTCTTAGACTCGTAAGTTGTGTGTCGATGGAATGGTCGCCATTTTATCGGTTCAGATGGCGAAATTGAAAACTATTTAATTTTCATATACTTGCTGACAACCACCCCGACCAGTAGCGCCACCGCCAACCGAACGTAAAGTTACAAACTACCTAGCAACTAAAAATTCAGTTGGCGGTGGTGCCACCAGTCAAAGCAGTCTTCATTAGATGTATGAAAGGATATTTCTCAATTTCGCCACCTGAACGGATAAAATGGCGACCATTCCATCAACACACAACTTAAGTTACAGAATCGGGGCCCTGCACAGGGGTTCATCCCTCTCTATGGTACTAAAGGTATTTGTAATGGCTTTTGTCCGGTACGCCGTAGGTATCGTTTTGATGCTCAATAGATGCGGAAAAGTGTATAGAAATAGCTTAATAGTATGGGACTCGGTTTTGGTGGAATTTTAGGACGAAAGGGAAAGTTAAGCTTACTCGTTTTTATGTAGGAGTTGGGTACATGTGTATTATGTTAAGTGCTCTTAATGTAATAAAGATTTTAGATTTTACTGTGTGGTGATCGGTTGAGAATAACACCACCCCATCTCTTTCCGTGGGTGTCGTAAGAGGCGACTAAGGAAACATTAATGAGACCTTCCTCCTAGTAATCCATCCTAGGCAACGACACTTCATTTTTTTCTGAATCTGAGGTGTCGTCCTATTGTCTCATGCGGTGTGGTAGGCTCTGTAAAGGGCCGTCTGGTTCGCGACCACCCTCCTACCGAAGTCCGACGCCAAACAGCTTGCTGTGTTCCGTCGGTGCGTGGGAGTACCAGTGCCTTTATAGGCATTTTCTGGGTTAACTCGCTCCATCGTCGACCTCATCTTTGACCTTATGATCAAGATTGAGGTCAAGAGTTAACCCATCGTATAATATAAGTAAAAAAAGATAAGTAAGTAACATTACCTAGTTATATACTCTAAAATTTAAAAAAATGTATCACCCCTGAAAATCATCGCGTCTCAAACAATGTTAATCTATCGTAGCTCCTAAACGGATGGACCGATCTCAATGCAGTTTTTTTTGTTTGAAAACAAAAAAATAGGTAAATAAAACAATAAAGAAATCGAGATAGTTCTTAGCTATTTTTGACCGAAATTGGTTTAGACTTTATACAGGGCTTTAGTTAAATCTCTTTCAATCTCTCGGGTGGTTAATCAGTCCATGAAACTGAACAACTTCCGGAAGGAACATAGGGCAAAATACGAAAAAAAATTGTTGATCTCCCATACAAACTTCATCAGCATATAGCGCATTTTGTACGGGAGATCAAAATTTTTTTTTCATATTTTGCCCTATGTTCCTTGGGGAAGTTGTTTAGTTTCATGGACTGCTTAACCACCCGAGAGGTTGAACGAGATTTACCTAAAACCCTAAGAGTTATAATCGATGAATGTCGGAGGTTTTACATTTTTTTTTTATATTTAGACTTAGATACTTTCCACAAAAACACCTAAAAACCCAAAACACATAAATCAAAATCTAACCTCATAATCGATAACCAACAAATTCGATTAGGCGCGTAAATGTCCGGTTTGCTCTACATTTTTTTCCGGACCACCTACGCGGGCGATCTCTAACGCTATCGATCGCTGGATGATCTATCGGTAATGAGTGCGCCAAGCATCTCGGGTGACACCTGTCAACTGTCAGTTTGACAGGTGTCAACTGTCACCGCCGCGCGAGATCGCCCGCGCGCCTGCATGATCTATGAGGAGCGAGTTACATTAACATGATGCTGTGAAGAGGGACGCGAGAGCCACTTTACGTACTTATTAGGTTTCGTTTAGTTTTTAACTAATTTAAAAAAAGGTGGATGTGAGAAATTCGACAATATGTTTTTTTTGCGTGTTTATTACGCGATAACTCCGCCAATTGTCGGCCGATTTTTAACATTATTTTTCTTTGAAGCCCTTTATAAAAAAACAACAATAAACAAAGTGATTCTTCTCATCAAACTTAACAACTCTATCCTGTAAACAATCTTATGACATTATTTAAAAAATTGCCAAATTTAGATTATTTAAATTGCGAAAAATTTTTTTTTCAAATTTTGACCTATGTTCCTTGAAAAAAAATTGTTTAGATTGGTGGGCTAATTCATAACATTAAAATTTTTGCTTGCTTATTATTATTGGGTTAGCCCAAAATGAAGCCTGTTTACCCTGTTTGTTAGTCCAGTGAAGTGCCTGATCTATTTCCACCAAACATCCAAATTAATTCAGTCGTTGAGTCCAACTCGTTATTCCACTGCCATTAAAACTGCAATTGGTTAAGGGAATAACCACCCTGTCACTCTACAGCTCTCTAGCCGTTATCAGTCAGGCTGTCGCGAAAGGTGATACGTGATATGTTCGCCGTAATTAGTCAGTATTATACATTATAATAGATAACATATCTTGCTTGTCCTTGAAATGAGACAGGGTAAGGCGAAGTCAGTGACACCTTGATGTCTTGAATTATTTAATTTCGAAACAAAATAAAACTCCCAGTTTTGACTATCACATTGGACATTTATGTTATAAAGGCAAGGAAAAAAAATTGTTATTAATCTTTATCGTTTTCTCTACTTCTTTTTAAACACGTCGTTAGCCTTTCACTCCCGATACAGCAAAACCCTTGTGTCCTTATTACTAACTTTTACAGTATGTCTAGAAAGAGTAGGCAGCTGGTACATTCAAAGTTTTTCTTTCTCATCCAGTCCACAGAAAATGAAAGTGCATTAAAATGAATTAATTACACACATCAACACGGTCTAGGGATATTGCACGATTTTTCATACAAAAGAGGTTTGTTTGAGAAGCTCTAATAGCATACTCGAGATACATGGAGGGCTATAATTTTCAGACGGGCAAGTACTAAACTTGAATTCTCAATTCTAGTTAATAAATTTTGTTTTACTTGAAATTTGTGAAAACGTGATGGAAACGAAAACGAAAATGCACTTTTTGCCTGCTTTTTGTATGAAAATGGTCGAATTTAAGCAATTTTTTATCATTTTTGACACGTTTTTACAAATTTCAAGTAAAACAAAATTTATTGACTAGAAATAAAAATTCAAGTTTAGCACTTACTGGTCTGAAAATTATAGCCCTCCATGTATCTCGAGTATGCTTTTATAGCTTCTCAAACAGGCCTCTTTTGTTTGAAAAATCGTGCAATATCCCTAGACCGTGTTGATGTGTATATTTTAAATATCGAAGAGTGATGTAGGTAACATGAGGTCAGGTTGAAGTGGATCGAATGTCTGAGCGCACGGTAGTGGCGTCAGTGTTGCCAGATTTCAAGCTTCGTTTACCCCGAAATTTGCTTTTGAATATGTTTTAATCAAAACCGGTTGGTGAGTTCCTGGCGGGGTTTTCTGCAGAGTTGCGCCTCTTAGCATTAATGTATTAAATTGTTTAATTTCAATAAGTTTTTGTTAGCCTGTTTGCTTATTTGGTATGTTTACTGTCGTGCCTATATTACTATAGATACTATCGATCAAGTGTTGGTATTGTATTGCTGGTTGCATGGTTTTCAAAGCCGTAAAGTACTAAATTTCATGTTTAATTAGGTAGGTCATTTTAGTAGAAGTGTTATACATTGTACCCAATAAGCTGGTAGACACAAAAATGAATGAAAAACTTAGTAAACCATTTCAGCATTAAAACTAATACTCAACAACTTTTTGATTAAAAAACAATAAATTAAATCATTTATATCGTCACAGAGATTAAGTTTAGCATTTAAAATAAAGTAAAAACTTTTTCGAGAAAATAAGTTTTATTTTTTTTAAATCCCATCTAAAGTAAAGCCCCCTTCGACAGCCAGTGTGCCGCCGCGCCGCGCCGCGTCGAAACCTGACGAAAGTTTTAGACCCTTTACACACATCACTGGCCACTAATTCGGGTGGCTCAATTTGAAAAGAGCTTAAGTGTGTTAATGTGTTTTAAACAAAAAGTTTCGGTTATAATTTCAAATCGAGATTTGCTGTCTACGTCATCCATTTGTTATTGATCGTAGTTTTCAATGCTTAGTGTCGTATTTAAATGTCACTGAAAAATTGTAAAAACCGTAACGTCATTTCACTAGTGAAATTATAATATCTCGCGGTATTAAAATTTGTCTAGTAAAATTATAAATTTACGAACCTTTGAGGACCGCCTGCATAAAATTGGGATAAGTTAGGTTGGGTCAGGTTGCAGTAATATTATGAGAAAGTCGTACAGTGAAAAAAATTAGGGCAGTCCACAAAGTAACAAGAGTTTATAATCTTACTAAGTCAAATTAAAATATTACGCGTTTGACAATGTTACGGTGACATATCCATTCATACACAACTTAATTAACATGTGTAATATATTCACCTACCTACATAAGATACATCCAATTAAATTAAAACTAGTAGACAGAAAGCCAATTAACAAAACAAATTCTTACATAAATACTGTGAAATGTAAAAAAATGGCAGCTGCGTCCAAAGGCGTCCAGTCTAGCGTAAGGATTGGCTGCATCATTTTGTTTGAATTTCGAACGACGATTCTTTAAAAAAGTGACATCTGAGTAAATAAAATTGAAAATCGATTTTTAATTTTTAACTAGGTTAGCACGCGCCTAAGTTTAAGAAAAAAAAACTAGGGCATTCTTCGCCCCATTTTATTTCCAAGTCCATAAATATTGTTTTTAGACATTATTTATTTTCTTTCTAGATTATAGTGTTGAACTAGAGGACGTTTCTGCCAAATTTAAAATTTTTAGGTCCAAGTGTTTGGGCTGGGCGTTGATGAGTCAGTGAGTCAGGATCTTTAATTTTATATTTATATATTAGGATTAAGATTGTTGTTATTATTATATTGAGTCATGAATTTATGATTACTCTTGTCCCGAAAATAAAATAAAATTGTGGCAATAGAAAAACAGTGTAAGTAATCGTGTGAATGATGACACACGCGGAAAATTTGAAAAATGACAAATATTTCTTTCTTCATTGGGTGTGGGACAAATAAAGTCATATTACTTACATTTTTTTCCTCCAAGTTAATATCCAATTTACAGTCATCAAAAACGTTTAATTTTAATGAAAAAAATAAATACTAAATTATAATAGGAACGTAAGCTCTTAATCTTTTCAATTTCGATCTATCTCATTGGCTATGGCACTGTCAGAATCAGAATTATTTTAAATTCGCATCTGCTATTGGTCGGCTAAACTCCTAAACTAAACGACCGACGACGTTCTATTTTCAAAATGTTTAAAAACAAATTACTATTTATTTTTTGTTTTGCACCAATTCTCTTTAGGATTTTGAATAAAGATTTTCTAATTGGTTTGTCAATCACGACATACAAATAAGACTAAAATCTAGTTAGAAGAGAGATCTATTTAGATGTAGATTTATCTGTATTGACCTTTACGACAGCTAATAAGAATGAAAACAGTTAGTTTTTTAATCTGTCTCATGGGAAGTAGGTATATAGAACATTAGCTTTGCGCCCGCGGCTCCGCCCGCGTGGACTACAGGTTATATCATGCCCAACAGTGGGATAAAATGTAGCCTATGTCCTTTCCCAGGCTTTAGTCTATCTTTGAACAAAATTTCATCAAAATCGGTTCAGTTTAGGCGTGAAAGACGGACAGACAGACAGATAGACAGACAGAGTTACTTTCGCATTTATGATAAAGTAAGGATTTAAATGTTTGCCTTGGTAATACATGATTAGTATTAAGTATCTATTAGACATAAATGTTGAGAAAAACTCTAAAATTAAATAATTTGTGTCATCCCCGAAATTCGATTGCTTATAATTGATTTCAACGACAGAACCATTTTTGATCAAATATAAGGTAAGAACCATCTCGATTAGCTTTCAAACCAAAAAAAACCGCATTGAAATCGGTTCAATCTTGTAGGAGCTGTGATGCCATAAACAGACACACAGATACATAGACATACACAGGGCTTCAGGTATCTCCCTTCAACCTCTCGGGTGGTTAATCAGTCCATCAAACTGAACAACTTCCCCAAGGAACATAGGTCAAAATACGAAAAAAAAATTTTGAGTTCCCATACAAAGTTCATCAGCATATAGCGCATTTTGTATGGGAGATCAAATTTTTTTTTCGTATTATGACCTATGTTCGTTGGGGAAGTTGTTCAGTTTCATGGACTGATTGACCACCCAAGAGGTTGAAAGAGAGATATGTTACCATGTACTTGCCATATCATAAAATCTTTTATCGACTAAAAAGTATTATGTTGGGAAAAAGACCAGATTTTTTTTGCTCTGATTACTTAAAGAGAAAAAAAATTAAAATCAGGAAATGTTTTGCAAAAATACTCTACATAGTCTGTTCTGTTTCTACATTTTAGTTTGCTCTACCCCTTTACTAAAGCCAGGTGTACACCAACAACGCGCGGCTGTCCGCATTGGTTTAATCCCATGTAGCGCTAATGGAAGATAATGTGTACCTGCCCTAAATGGAGCTGCTGCGGTATGCCACGAGATTTCATCGAAATGTTGTGTTAGAAGCTGAAAGTTTTAGCTATTTATGAAGAAGGGAATATTTTATTCGCATTTTACGTCATAAAAACAGTTTAATCTAAGTTGTAAAATAAATTTAAAAAAATACAATTTTCACCGATAACGCGTGAAAATTTGTATTCTGTCAAAGTATTCTTAGTAAAGCTATGTCTTAATTCAAATTCAAAGTAAAAAAATAATATTTTTTAAACTAAACGAAACGTAACGTACAGACAGTAGCATGTCAGGTTACCTATATGCTATTACCAAAAGTGCAAGGTCAACGTGTAAAGCTTAGTGTGCTTTCGTATGTACACACGGCAGCACATCAGGCTATACATGTTGACCTTGACGTCGCCCTTACCTCGCTTGTAATAGCGTTGGCTTTCGTTTTGCAAATGGGTAACCTGACGTGCTGCTGTCTGTATATGGTTAAATCCAACGATAATGCAACTGACACTAGAAAATCAGTTTCATTTTTGCTAAACCATCTTATTTCACGGTCACTACAAAATCACATCGCTTTTACAATAATGACAAAACCAAGAGAACCCAGCAACTTTCATCTGTAACATTCGCGGTTTTGAATCCCCATTCGTTCACCCACAACGGTCCTGTGCCTATTTCCCACCCCGCCACGGAAAAATATATTTTCCCCGTTGCCAATGGCAACGCCAAAACAGATAGATATTACAGACATTATATCTAGCGCCCCTGCATACATAACAACGGGTGGGTACAGTTTGCAAAAGAGTTTCACGAGATTAGGTATGCGGTGATAGCCCAGTTGGTGATGAGCCGGACTTGTAATCCGAAGGTAGCGGGTTCAAATCCTGGTGCGGGCCTGTACCACTAAATTCGTCTTTTCGGATTTATGTACGGATTTCTAATTATAACTTGCTCAACGGTGAAGGAAAACATCGTGATGAAACCCACCCGTCCAAGAAAATTCGTTTTCGAAGGACGAGCGGTCCACCAACCCGCATTGGGCCAGCGTAGTGGACTATGGCCTAAATCCCCTTCGTATTTCGTGCCCCTAGGTGGGGACGTATAATCGTATATGGGCTGTTAAAAAAAAAGGTAGGCATGAAATGATGTCAGAATGGTACAAAGTTACAGTTTAAAGGTTTTGGTTTCTGGCTCATTGACAAAATAATTTTGAAATGAAAAAAAAATTATATAACCCCCGATATTAATCGCATATAACCTATGAATGGCTGAACCTATTTTGATTATATACAGTTAAGAACCATCTTGATTACGTCGCCTTTCAAACAAAAAAACACATTAAAATCGGTCCATCCGTTTATGAGCTACAATAATAGACTGATTACAGATACACTCGTCAAACTAATAACACCCCTCTTTTTTGTCGGGGGTGCGCTGCTTTTATTGACCTAGATTTTATTCGTAACATCTACCAAATTTGTTGGATTTAAATGCTGTATTCCAGTATCTTTAATTCGTTTCAAAAATTTTGACTTATGATGTTGAAATACAAATCAGAGCTTTATTTAATTAAATAGGAATGCGTTCTTAAAAACCTCAGTTTTTAATGTTTAATTTATCCAATATTAATTACTCCAAGAGTTTTCAGAATCACTGTAAAATTGTATCCCTTAACTCGTTACCTAAAAGAATAATTCTAAGTACATAGTTCCAAAGAATAGTTATCTAAACGCGTGAGCTAACTTCTTTACACCACAGCCCTTCACGAAATTCTTCTGCTATCCGTACAACGTGTTAAAACGGGCATTATATATTTGTGTGAGTCAGGTTTTTACGCATGCGTGGTTTTTCAGCGAAAGTGGATGGATATTGTACAGATACCCTACTATAGATACATCTACTGGGGTTTTCGGGGGCGCGCGGTAGGGTGAAAGCCCTAATCTCTGTCCCTTTGAGAAACCCGATTGGAATTTAGTAATCATATTAGATTTTAAATTACACGTGTTTGTTGCAAGGGTGGGGATACCAATTTGAGTGCCATTAGATAGTTATTTACCGATTTTGGGGGAGTTGTGGGTGAGGTATATTATGTACTATTTCAGAGCTATTATCAGATTTGTTTATGATGGTGTACCGGATTGAAATCGTTTTAGGTTTCTAATATTTTGTTATGGAAGGATTTAGTTAGCTTTGTGTACATTTAATGCTATAATTTAGTTGTCAGACTGCTTTATTAAAACATTTCAGAGAAGTCTGACCGAAAAGTGGAACTTAGAGAACTCTCCTAAACTAGTACATAACTAGATTAGTAAGGAATAGATTTGTATGTATATTACTAGAACCTCGGTAATTAATGAATGTGAATATTTTTTTTATTTACAAGTACCAGCATAGCTAGCGCGACCCGCGACAAACTCGCGCGTCACGTCATCACTCCGATAACGGTACATGACGGTAAAACTTCAAAACGCTTGTCCGCCCCCTGCCGTAGACATTTCGACACTTTCTTGACATTTGACCGCGTTGTTTCAAGTTGTTTTTTAAGCTACAGAATACACAAGAAATGCATGCAACGAATGAGTTTTGCCATTGTACCAAGTGGCAACCAGTCGACTCTACTTACCCCGTACTCCGAAATAAACATCAACCATAAAATAACCTCCAAATTCCTCCCCAGGTATCATCAATTAACCGAGTACTAAGAAACCTAGCGTCTCAGAAGGAGCAAGCTGCGTCTGCGCAGAACGACAGCGTGTACGAGAAGCTGCGCATGTTCAACGGACAGGCGGCCACGGGGTGGTGGTACCCTGGCCTCCCTGCGGCCCCTACGGCCCCTGCGATACCCGCGCCTCTACCCCCGCAGCTCAATCGAGCTGGTAGTGCTGAAGAGCATAAACGAGGTAAGGCCTTATTTATTTAGTATACACAACAGATATACAGAAAGAAACTTATACAAAGAGAGAGATGACACAAAAAGCACTGCTTATTTCTATGAAGAAACTTACAGCAGACCTAACAAGATAGATTGGACGAAGTGAGGCGAGTAAACCTTCACTTTTTTAGCACGAACAATTGATATTATGAGGACTGGATATTTGACATTCTGCCAGTGTTTCGAAAGGCGTTTGTAGGGAATTGTAACTAGACAGGCCTGATCTTAAATGGTGGAATCTACCCGTAACTATGAACAACTACTTACAAGATTTTATTTTTTCCCGTTAAAGTCAAGTTAAGTTGGTTTCATTATTTACCTACTTTGGCGCTTCGCAATGTACCACAAAACCGCGCCACGCGCGCGGTCCCCCGCGCTGCTCCGCTGTCAGAATGCGATGTACATTGCTGGTTTTTGTGTTTACGTTCTAATCATTGTTTTTTATTAGAAGATGAATTGTATTACAATATATAATTTAATTTTAAAGGAAAAAATGTTTCAAAACATGAAAAAAATGTGAAAATTTTCCTGAGGAAAATTTCACTGGAAAATCATTCGGAGTGATAGTCTAAGTTCAGGGTTTCAGTTTTTGCTAACCTGTCCTTTACACCCTGTATAGAAACTGACCTCCACCACCAAAAGGTGCCGTCCAATTTCGGCCATTTTGAGCATTAGATATAGGCATAAGTATCATTTATACAATTCAGTTTACAGAGTCCTCGAAGAAAGTTTTTACAACCGGTTTTTACCAAAGTTTCATACTTAAGTCGCTTTTTATAGTAACGACATGGAACCTCAGATATGAAACTTATATCACCGTTCGTTTAAACTTTCCCTGTAATTTCCCCGCTAAGAATGCAGCGTGAATATACTTTTTTTCATTTACAACTCGGGCATCTGTTAGTAAAAACAACTTAAAACTATGTTAGTACTTAGTCCAATCTTAATCTTAATATTACCATTAACTTCGCACATTATTTACGACAAAACTATTTTTTTCCGTAAAAATTTAACAAGACGTCCTTTTCCATTTCTCTTTGACGTGGTTGTAAGTCGCGCCGCGCTTTCAAGAATCAAACAGGAAGGATAGGGCTGTCACCATATAGAAATAGACAACTTTACGAATTATATAATCAGATACAAAAATATTACATTTGTTTACATAAGTACATGTATTCCACGCTATGCATGGTAACTTTAAATAAATTTATCGAAAATTTAGGATATGAATCAGTCCACTTAACCGAATGAATGAATAAATTTATTGCATACGTAAAACAAACATAAACAGAAAGAAATAATAACACACGTGCAAAAGGCGGTCTTCTCACTAAAAGTGATATCTTCCAGCCAACTCTTTAACTGAACTGAAATAAAGAAATTGAATTGACTTAGAATTGACTGATTATTTTAGTTGTCAATATCGTCAGTACGAAAAAACACAAAAATAATGTTAAGTTCAGATCTGGTTCAAGAAACGTTAGTGTGTACATTAGACCCTAAAAAAATCGTACACCTAATCCTCCTCCTAATATTATAAATGCGAAAGTTTGTGAGGACGTATGGATGTTTGTTACTCTTTCACGCTTAAACGGATGACCAATTTTGATTAAATTCGGTATGGAGGTAGCTGACACCCTGGATTAACACAAAGGCGAAATAATTTTCCCAAATTCCCACGGAAACAAAGTCCCGGGCCGAAAGCTAGTTCTCGATACATGGGCGATAGTGTAACCCTGTTTACCCCCTTCTTAAATAGGGTAGGGGGAGGGCGCGAGTGGTTTTGTTTTGAGTTTCTTCCCAAGCACCTCACTGCTGGATTATATCTTTTGCTTTATTTGTTAGACACGTTATACACTTCTGTGTTACAACAAATAATTTGTTGAATGTATATGTGTTGGTCATGGTTTTTTTAAATGTATTGAAAACAATAAACTTCAAATTAGATAAAGTTTTTTTTAAATATTATTTATTTATTCCTAAACAAGATTACGTTATAGCTCAATACAATGGTCGCCAAACTACAAAAGTAGTTTGTAGGCGGAGCGATCTTCCTCTTTAGTAATTTTTTTTATTATGACGAGCATAATTTTAACGAATTCCTACGGAATCGAAGTCTGACTGCGAAAAAACTAGTATTAGTACTCAGATGGGTTTTTGATTGTCATAACTTCAAACATTGAAGTTATGACAATCAAAAACCCATCTCCATAATATTTCGAAGAGTACAGCAGAAAATCTTAAAGAACATCGTGCGAAAACTCCCAGGTTTTACTAAAGAGCTAACTGAATTTCCGAGCTAATCTATCGTGAAACCCAGGAGGAGTGTCGTATATATTCCCCTTCCAGCTCCAGACTCTTAGAAAGTAATATATTAAGAGTTATACCACTTTTAGTTCTAAGTTCTTCTTATGGAATAAATCTTAAGTCTTTATTTCAAAAGGAAAAGATGGACGATACCTTACCTATATTGGGTGACGGTAAATTAGTTGTCTGAGAAAAAAATTAAGGATATGTGGATTCTGAACAACTTTTTCCATGAAACATAGATCGAAATATGAAAAACTAGCTTTCCGCCTGCGGCTACGCCTGCGTGTCTGACAGACAGACAGGCAGACACAGTTACTTTCGCATTTATAATATTAGTAAGGATAAGGATTATTTGACTCTCCATATAATGTTCGTGTGCGTTGGGTTTCTGTCTTTAGTATTATGTTAAGGATGTGGCAGAATATCAGCGGCTTCAGCCCTCTTAAGGCTGTGGTCATTCTGAAGCAACACACCGTTTTGTCCTCTGTGTTATTTTACTGTGTATAATTTTCAAATGTTTGTTGTTTTTTATGGGCAAATAAATGCCGTTTATTATTATAATAATTATAACTCGAGTGATTACCTAGCTGATTACCAGCTGATTGCGTTAGTATGAGAGGTCGAGAATTTTCTTTGACAGTTTTTAAGGGTATCTTGGGGAAAGTTGTTCAGTTTCATGAGTAGAATCATCCACTAATGTTTTGCTAACTAATTTCAAATTATCAAATAATCAGTATTGGGTAACTTTAAATTATAGCGAAGGTTTAGGGGGTGATTTTCCCTGTTAACTTGAATAGCTTTCCCCAAGAAATTCTCGTCGTCCCTTATCGCACAAGTACTATAAAGGGACGACTACTTTTTATTTTCTTTATCGTTCTAGTTCGGCCTATGTTCGTTGGAGAAAAAAGGGAATATGCATGATTTTTTAAATTTAAAACATTAATCCTCATTCATGTAATAAACAGTTTAGTAAAACTATTTTTCGAATAACTATGAAATTAAAAAAGATATAAGCCATCGAAGATTTATTTCTATCTCTTTCTAGCAAAACGAAATTTAACTCGGAGTTTATATGGACGTAGTGACGTGTGACGTCACAGTCCATGTCGGATCTCTGTCTAATCGGTGCGTATTTAATAGTTTTAAATGCGTATATCGGCCGTATTTCTAGGCCGATTTTTAATTTTAATTTCACTTTTTGTCATCTCAACTACGGTATTTTCATATTTTCTTAATCAATGCGATAAAAAAATTCATGCATATTCCCTATTGGTTAGTTTCGTAGGCTGATTCACATTCTGGGTTTTTTTCTTTATCTCTTATGTTTCGAGATAAGAGCGTGATAAGGGCGACGTCATGGTCAACAAAGTATAACCTGATTGGCTGCCGTGTGTACTTGTACCTCCAATTTTAAATTTAAAGTCTCTACATCGATTAAGCAGTTAAAGTAAACTGCGGAAAACAAAAGAAAACCTAAGCTTTGTCTGTTTTTAACAGTTTGGAACACAGTTTAACAGTTTGCAAAAGAAAATGCACGGTTTTTGGCACAAGAAAGCCTAAGGTGGTCCAAGATTCGAGTCACGTTTGGGGTAAAGCGTGTGACCAGAAGTCGGATCGTGGAGGGTCATGAAAGGTTAACACAATAGCCCTGGTGCATAATTTTTTGATCACATAAGTAGTCTTTTAAGAAACTATTATGAATGTATTTTATGTTGTACCTTTATTGTACATCACATGAAAAAAATACAATTCAAACATTGACTATATGAAAAAGGTAACATTAGGTACAAAGGCGGACTGATCCAAAAAACGAGATTAATAGTTATTTAAAATAAAATTTACGTGCCCCAAATTTTTCTTAACAATTTTGCCATTAATTTTTTACAAGTTTTTTCCTAAACTAAACAATATTTTAGTTCTTTGTGCCATCGCCGCTGTGATAGCATTCATTTGCAAAAGCCTGAAAAATACCTGAAGCAATATTTTATTCGCGCATCGATGTCTCTAGCCAAATTCTCGAAAGCGAACGGTAAAACTAAAAATACGAAAAAAATAGCTTGTTTCGTTGAAAAATACACGGGATTTTAAAATTGTGGACTATTTTTTGTTTATCATTTTAAACGTAGAACTATAGAAGTTATAATACTTGCCTCCAGCTTTTATTTTTAATAAACAGTACCATCTCATTTAAAATTTAGAAAATCAACATTCTTAAAATCTTAATTTAAAAATAAAAAAGGTCATTATTTTCCGATTTAACGTATAAATCGTGAGTACTGATTAAGAATACTGTCTTTCTGTCTTACGTTTTCACGCTTAAACTACCAAACCGACGCTGATGTTTTTTACCCGGCTGCGCGACGCAAAGGAGGGTAATGTGTTTATCAGCCTATGTATGTATATATGTATTTGGGTTTGTAACGTTGTGGCACTATTTAGACCAAACGCGTGGGCCGATTTTGATAAATGATACGTCGTTCGATTTGTCATAACGGCGCGAGTGTCATAGAAAGTATAAAAATTTAGAAAAATCAAAATGGCCGATTTTGGACGCCATAATGTAAAAAAGAAAAAAATGAAAATCGACAAACTAAGTATGTCAAATGGGGTATCGTTGAATAGGTATTTAAAAATAATTTATAGGTTTCTCATATCGTTTTTCAATCAGAATTACCGCTTAGGATCTATAACGATTTAAAGTTGGTCGATAACGATTTTCACTTAAATATAGGCTTTTAATGCGGAATTTATTCAATTTTTATGCAAGTGAGATATATTATATACAACTAATGACAAATAAAATAAACAAATATAAATATCTGACCCTAACTAAAACGGGTAAAATAAAATAAATTAATTTAAAAAATAATAAACCTGACTGCTTCGTAAAACCTAAAAAGAAAAAACAAGTAAGTTCAGTAGTCGAGACTTTTGTTATTGAATATTATTGAATAACATAAAGATTTTAACAGTCGGGACCCAGCAAAAATCCGGTGTCCTAATAATGGGTCCCGACTTTTAAAATCTTTATGTTATTCAATAATATTCAATAACAAAAGTCTCGACTACTGAAGTTAGTTGTTTTTTTATTTTCAATTTTACTAAGCAGTCGTTTTTTTTTAAATATTAATTTATTTATGGATATACCTAATTGGTATGTTCACAAATAATTTTTAGGAAAACAAAAAAAATTCGGTGCGAATGGGACTTGAACCCACGACCCCAGGATTAGATCTCCTGGTGGTCTAATCAACTGAGCTACTGAGCTCTTACCAACTCTGTATGTGCTTAGTAAGGGAAATGTAAGGGAATGAGAAATTTCGCCGCTTGACTTTAAGGCACGATAGCTCAGTTGGTTAGAGCACCAGGAGTTCTAATCCTGGGTCGTGGGTTCAAGTTCCATTCCTGCCGAATATTTTTCTTTCCCTAAAAATTATACGTACTTAGTTTAGAATACATTGACTGTTTCACTGAATTCTTTAGGGAACGCAAATTGAACATATTCCACGCGGATGAAGCCGTATGTGGAAAGCTAGTATTAATATTATGTATTTTCTGACGTACTTACATTTAAACGATTGATCAATATCATATTTTTTGATATAGCAACTTAAAACCGACATTTGCCCTAACAAATGAGCTCTTAACTGCAACAGTGGTGTAGCAGGAGAGCACTTAGTTCCAACGTCAATTGCACATTGAAACCACTCGCTGGTCCCATTAAATTGCATTGTTTCAATATTTCAATGTAATTGGATGTTGTTCAAGTATCTGGTATCAATAGTGTTTTCTAATTGGTTGTAAAATCGCAACACCTGGGCGGCCGTCAATAGCGTTGCTGCTTTAAGTGCCGGCAGATGAATCCGCCAATTACGTTTCAGATCATGACGTAAGGCAGGGCTGCGATTGGTAGATTGATAGACTAAACTAGGTATAAATTTGAAAATGATTTCAATGACAGTTCTAATTCAAATACCTATTTAATTGTCCAAATTAAATACGTAAGAATCAACCAACTTCAATCCCAACAATCCATATCAGCAGATAACCACAAACCAAATGTAATCTAAATATACATTCATTATACAAGGTGTTGCAAAAAAACCAAAAAAAAAGAAATTCCAAAATTTCATTTTAAAAGTGAAATAGTTGCAACACTAGAAATCAGATGCATGATTTGACATCTTTCAAAATGAAAGTTTCATATAATTAATATGACATAGGGGTCTTTGGCGGGAACTCGGCGTGAGCGGTTACTTTGTCAATTGAATTTTCGTTTTTTGCGTGAAAAAGTTGTTTAATGTGTAATAGTGATAGTGTATCATTCAGTAAATTGACTAAAATTCGTGTAGTGATGAAAAATTCAAGTGATTAACAGTGTTTCTGCTCCGTTTGGTACCGACAAAGATCCTCGCGGTTGTGCTTCTCGCCGCCAGTTTTCGTAAAACAGACGCTATCCGGTTTTACGCAGAACATGAGAAGCTTAGGGCTTAGGTTATGTTGAAGAAAGAAGATTTTTTACTGAAGACATGGCTGTATGGACATAGTTTCCTTTGCCTTTCCCGAAAGGGATAAATTTGACAAAAATAAATAAATTAATATGACATACTTGTCATATTTGCAATAGAGCTGCGCAATAAGCTAAATTTTAATTAATTTTGAATTATCTTTTTTTTTAGTTTTTTTGAAACACATATTTTTTTAAATTTCGTAATGCAATTGTGTAAATTCAAAAAGTAGACTGAATCAGGCTACTGTGTATATTCGAAAAATGTTTTTTTTTTCCAAAAAAACCGTTTTTCTTGAATAACTCTGCCATTTCGTCTGGGGCACACTGGTGAAACAAGTCCCACTTCCTGAAATGGTTCCTCAATTAATTAATTAAGTTTAATTTCCAAAATATCGATTTTGGGGGAAAAAGGTGGGAACTAAAATTATTCAGAATTTGATTCTCTACAATTTTAGTCCTCTTCATTTATGCCGTAAAACGTGGAACATAGCGAGATAATTATAATATTTTGAATTTGTCGCGTTTTTCATGTTTAATTTCCAAAATATCGATCCTAGAAGAAAAATTGTGAGGACCAAACTTGTAGATAATCAAGTTGTTCTCTCGGTTTTACTGTATAATCAAAAATGTCCGAGTTATTCAAGAAAAACCGTTTTTCGAATATACACAGGAGCCTGATTCAGTCTACTTTTTGAATTTGCTCTCCCAGTGCTGATAATTCACGGGTAGGATCGGTTTTTTGGATATAATGACTGGACTAATATATTTTTGTTCATTTTTTAAAAAGCGCTGAATCAATTTCGATAAAATTGAAATGGGACTATCTCAGAAGCATACTCTTTCAAACTAGAAAATAATATTGAAAATCGGCTGACAATTAGCGGAAATATCGCGTAACAAACATAAAGAAAAAAATTACAGTGTAACCTCCTCCTTGTTTTGAATTCATTTAAAGGTACAAAAGGCAAGTTCATAATGACATTCAGAAAATTCGTAGTTAATGTATTCAGTGTGGTTAGATACACAGTTATCTAAACAGAAACGATTTATTCAGTGGGCGGCGGACAAACATTTGTGGACTGGTGCACGGCGAGGTTAGGGAATAGCAATGTGCTGTTCGGACATTATGACGGTAAAATCGAAATGTTCATTGACAGTTGTCAACGATATTCGAAAATGGAAAAATTCCATTGAAATACCGACATGTTTCATGTAGGAACTGTGATGGAGGTACAGTTCGTTCGGGCAATTAGTGTGCAGTACAGGCGCACGGTATATTGGGACCATTCTTTAACTTAAATGTGACTCGTCCACAAATGCAAATTTTTTAATAAAAATTAAAATTAAATAGCCATCTTACAACTTAAACATATATGCTATTTTTGTAGCATAAGTATAAAAAATCAATCTAGCTATTCCGAATCAGAGTCATCTGTATCACTTTGTGTGTTTATTATGAAAGTGTCTCCGTTAACATCAACATGCTGGTCTACATTAAAGTACTTATTCTCTTCTTTGATTGCGTGGGCAATATATTTATGTCAATGAACACATACAATAATTTATTTACAGTTAAGTAATTTTATTTTCAAATAGGTACGAATATTTTTCTTTCAAAAAATAGCTATACTAATCCATGTAAATATTTACAGAGACCACAAAATATTATTATTTTCGTATTATAACTAGTAGAAAGAGATAGAAGATATGAATTACCATTCAAGTTTTCTTGCTCCCTGTACCGCCATACATTTCGAGATGACAGCTGACAGCTACCCATGCACACTAATTGAGCGAACAAACTGTATCTACTTAGAACGCCTTTAGCGAAATGCTCTATAAATAGAACTGATTCGCAGTTTTTGGCGCGTTTTTGTATACATCTGACACTGTCTCCCGTGGCTTTGGCCGCGCGAGTTATGTTCCAAAAGCCTCAAAAGTTAATACAAAACCCGTACATATCCGAAAGTCGAATTGAAGTGGCACACGTGGAACTTTCAACCTTCCAGTTACAAGTCTATCATCGCAACATTAAATAATATATAATTTCTGTAATAGTAAACAACCTCCCATCATCTTTTCAAATGCCGTTTGACCCTCCCAAAAAGACACCCATTAGATCAATTGCACACTTCAAGTCACAATAATAAAAACTAAACCTTATCTGCGAGTGTATCAACCCTCCACGTAATTTGGATGACCCTACATTAAGGGAATGGTTGATTACGAGCGACAAATTTGTCTCGATCTGTGTGCCTCCCTAAAGGTTACTGAAATAAGGTTTATAAAGCCGAATTCTGGGTTATTATGACGAGAAACTTGGATGTTGTGTCGTCCAATTAATATAAAGTCAGTTAATTTTAAAACGAAGTCGGCTATATCATTAATTTTGTTTATTAAACACATTTCTAGTATTTAACACTAAGATACTCTTGGGCTTGCTTGTTAGTAACAAGTGTGAAACCAAGAACTAAGATATCATGTGTATGTTTATGCTTTTAGCTGGAAAAAAAGCTAAAGAGGTTCTTGATGATAAAGAAGCTATCACACTAATATTACAAAACTCAAATGGCTAAACCTATTTCGATAAAATGTTGTATGGAGGTAGCTAACACCTTGGACTCACACATAAGCTACATAATTTTCCCGAATTAAATATAAAAACAAAATAGCGAAGAAAGGTGGGAAATAACATAGCGAAAATGCGGGTTAAAAGCCAGTGTAAAATCTAATTTTAATCCCGTAACACAATCCCTAGTAATAGCGTAGCCAAAACCAATAATTTACTAAATCAATCGCTCATACGATTTCTGTCCCCGCCTTAATAAACATATTGTTATTAACTAAAGTTGCCCATACAAAGCAGATCCCTATGTTTCGGGGTAAACTGTCCCTTCCTTGTATCCACTTATAGGAATACCTATTAAGATTATTTACTCGAACAAGAAGCTTGCAAATAGTAAAGCATTTTGTTAATAATTATTTATTTTTCTTGACAGTTTATTAGATTGGTACAATTTAGAACTGCGTAAATTTATTCTGGCAATTCAGAGAATGAAGTTAGCATGGAAAATTGCTTGCTGTTTTCACGAAAAACTAAAATTCCCAAGAAATCATGTTGTTTGTGACATTCCAAATATGTTTTTAAAACTATTATAATAATACAAAATTCTTAAATTTCTATATTTAAAAAAAAATTACAATTTCACTTACTTATGCATTTATGATTCGAAACAGACTTTCATTGAAAAATTTAAATCGGTTACCCTCAAACTCATTTAAGTATGAATTGATTACCAATTGAAAATGTAATTCAAGTCTTTTAAGATATGAAATCGTAACTTTTCATATCTGTTTAAATAAAAAATATAATTAGAAGATAGGGGTTAATTTCTGTTTTAGGCTATGATACAATTGAGTGTCATGATGAGGGTGGCATTCCATAAAACTTTAAAAAATAAAGTTAGGTTAAAAAAACCTTTCATAGATAAAAATCATAATACCTACGTATTTGATCAGGAAATCGCTTGAAAAAAAATACAGGATGTGTTCAACTGTTCAGGGACTTCCAAAAATAATTATCTTCCCACGTTACCTTATTTTCCCGTAGAGAATGTTGGTCAATAGATACAGTGAGCACTCGTATTCGGAAGCGTGCCGAATTAGGCACGACTTGTCCGCTGTGGCCTGTCCTCGAGAAGGCCAGTGAAGGCATAAGCGATAGCGGAAAGAACAATAAATTGGGGTGGAACTTTTTTTGGTATTGCGTACCTAAAAACCTAAATGACTTAGTAATTTCAAACGCTTACCTACCGGCGTCAGGCAATATCCATTTTTTGGGAATATTGTTTTTTCCCAAAAAATTATTTGTAAATTACTTTAATAACTAAATGAATTTGAGAAATCTGTGACAATTCAAGAGCTCATAGAAAGCTTGTAGGATTTTTCATTATTATTAAAAAAAAAATCGTGCTTTTATGATATTACACAGTGGCTATACTAAATTCTTTATTTCAAGAACTTTGATAGTAGCTAATTTTACGATGTGAAGTTTGAAATAATTCAATCAAATTTTGTAAGTAATAATAATAGTAATAATAATTGAATTCTTACTTCCTGATTTTAAGAAATGTAAGCAAAACAGTTTAAAATTTTAAATTAAGTATTGAATTCGTAAACTATTAAAACAATGAAAACACCCAGTTGCAGAAACGTCCATTAAAATTAAAACCTCTTTAAATGTAATGCTATCCTAGTTTACTGCAACAAAATGGAAGGTAATAGTATATTTAAACATTAACTCTAGAGACCGTTTCTGTAACTGAGCATAAGAAACGCCGACTTTTGAGATGTCACTATGTTCAACTCCAGCTCGCTGTCTCTTCTAACTTGCTCGAACACTTGACTGACACAACCCCTTGTAGAAGTGTCCGATGAGTATCGCCCGCTGTCGTCTCTATCTTGTTCGCGTCAGTTGAGTGACAGTATCGATCCCACATAATCGTGTCGGTGGCCCCCACCTACGTCGCGTCGGCCCGCGGGCTCACCCGATACCAATTCCGCTTTATCTCCCCAAACCCGACTTTCTTCCCCTTTGTACTTATTTTCTCCAATTTTTTCACCGCCCCCACTTTTATTCCCTTCCTTTTATTTTCTTACTATTATTTTCTCCTATGTATTTTTCGTGTTTCATTCCGCCTTCGGAAGTTTTTTCTTCAATCATTTCTACGTCGTTAATAGCAGTATTGCGGGCGAAATGTTCGGTATAGCCATTGATTTTTTTAATGAATTCTTTCTTTATATTCAGCTTGAGACGATAACAAATAATGAAAGCGTTGTTAAGTCGGAGAAATGATCGAATCTAACAAACGAGGAGGAGAGAATATTTTCATGGTTTTAATATTCCGAGTTTGCCCCGAGGTTTACCTTGGTATCTTCTGAATCGAATTTTATTTCAGTTCTTTTTGTAGCATTCTTCGATACTGTACAGTTTTTGTATTCAAAAGGTTGGGAACTGGCTCGGTAGAATAATGAGATGAGCGCTTTTGATGTCCTAAGTGTAATAATGGTCATTACACTTAGAACATGATAAGCGCATGACGCATATTGCAGTCTAAGGTAAAGCTACTAGAATCAAAGACAGCCTATCATAAACCTTGATGACACATATGACGTCATATACTTCAAACACAAATAGACCAACAAACAAGAACTAATGTTTTTCAGACTATCACTAAACCGATTAATGATTAATTGGTTTAATTGAAAACGCTCATCAAACATTTGTTACAAATCTTCTAATAATAACATCTTTCATCCAATCAATAGCAAGTCGAAAATTGTCGAAAACATCTCGTTTGTGACGCGATCTCATTAACCGTGACGCGGCGTGCGCGCACAAAGTGATCAATCAAAATTGTCACCGATTGGAAAGTCCGCATGTTTCGCTGAACGAATGTCGTCCATCAATCATTACGTAAAACGGAACGTGCCCCGATCTAGTTTCAAATGTTGAGGTTTTTGGAGAGGCATGTTTTTTTAATAACAAGAAATTTTAGAGCACAACGTTTTATAGCATTTCTTTTCTTTTCGCCTACTTCTTTGTTTCTCGCGAAACCTGTTGTAACTTTTAAGATCTCCAATAAACATCTAAGTATGTTAACTACGCAAAAATACAAGAAATAAATCCTTAGCTAATTTTGATTATTTTAGCCAAGATTCGTATTCTGCGTAATTTTCCTTCGAAGATTTATCGTATGCTGATATAGGTCGTATTATACATTCCCTAAACAACCTCTTACTATAGGCGTTCACAAACTGAACCGATTTAATTAAATTAGCCAAAACATGTAGGGTTCCATTACAAATATGAGTAGACAACTCACATGCCCACATCGTCGTCGGAAAAATGTGACAGATTGCGTAACAGTCGTCCTATTCACTGGATTCACTAACCCGTGCACCATTACCAACTCGGGAATCGAACCCAGACTCAAGTGGTCCGACCATAAAGCAAATTAATCAATTAGCCGGGGGCATGTCGACAGCATTACGAGCAACGTTTAATTTTGCTATCACCCTTACAAGAGGGCTTGTTAACCAATGTTACATGATCTCTCCAGACCAATAAGACTGCCTGCTTTAGGGGTCTTGTCAAATGTTTCGCAACGCAATTTTTGTCTGTAATTCTGGGGGGTAATTTGTGCAATTCTGCTGACGCATTTGGTTGATAGTCGTCGAGTATGAGTGCTTTGTGTTGATAGTTTATGATGAAGAGTACAGACCCCTCTTTGAAGTTTCAAGTTAAGCGTTTGTAAAGACTGGCGCCCAAAGTGGGGCCACCGAGCAACAAGTTATCATGTTGCATAGGGCACTTCACGTCATATGTAGGACAGTCATTATAGTTATTAATCAAAATTAAGCTGTCACTTTAATGTTTGAAGAGTTTTAAATTTAAGTGCCTATCGTTTACCACTTTCGCAGATCGCAGGAGCGTTTCTGACGAGTATTTGTTGAGGGTTTAAATGGGTGGAAATTTATCAGAATTACGCATTTATGAAATATGTATGAAGAGTTAAAAACAAATAGACATTCAAGGACAGTTGGATTATAAAACTGTGAATTGTCTGTTCAGTCTTATACATCGCATTGCTAAGTTATTATGGTCTCTGCTCAAAATTACCTGACTCTATTCCGAGTGCTTCAAGAAATCGTCATCCTCGCCTGCTAACGACGATTTTGGAGCACTAGGATGTTAAGACCTCGCACATCCCTGCCTGACTCTATATTGGCTCCGCAATGTATCTCGAATTGTCATTGTCATATAATAGTTTTTAATTATTCAGATTGCACAAGTTGTAAATGGACATTTTTTAAAAACTTTCACTGATTCCTATCCTTAATGATCTCTAACTTAAGTCTAACTAAAGTTATATTGAATTTTTCAATAAAATTGCCAACCATCTAAGAAGAAAAATGTCTGAAGTAGTTATGTCCTAAAATTAGCCTATGACACCATGTTTTAGTCCTTACGTTATATTTTATTAAATTGAAATTTAATCCATTTTAATAAAAATACATTTAAGTACATCTCCATTTCAAGTATCTCATAAAAATTCTCTATTTAATTTAGGATTATTTTTTGGGTTTCTTTAAACACCACGGTCCATCTAACCAAGTTTCTTCTTCCAGCGGACGCCCTCCAATCAGAAGCGGGATCAGACGGCAACAGCGAGCATGCGTCTTCTGGTGACGAGGACAGCCAGATGCGCCTGCGACTCAAGCGGAAACTGCAGCGGAATAGAACCTCCTTCACCAATGACCAAATTGATAGCCTTGAGAAAGGTAACAGCTTTATAAAATTAAAAAAATATAAAAAGCGATACACACTCGAAGGTCCACACTAAGGTTTTTTCTTGTGTCGTGGGTCCCTTGGAACATACAATGATAAAATATGATGTAAGTGGTGAAAGTTTGTCAGTCTTTCGCCCACAGTACAGCAAAACCCCCATATCCACTTACTGACTGCAGTTGCAGTAACGTTCCTTAAAATTAAAGCTTCTTTTAATGTAATGCTGTCCTTGTTTAGGTCAACAAAACGGACAGTATAATTTTTAAAGTAACATTAACTTTAATTGACGTTCCTGCAACTGGTTGTTATTTATTTATTTGATTGGATACCAAGCGAAGCTATACGGTGAGGGAAAACAGCGTGGGGAAAACTGCACATTCAGGAGACTGAATGTGTGACCAATCCAATGTCAAGGTTCTCCTGTTTAGGAGGTCACGGAGATCAGATGGCAGACGTTTCTCTGTGACGACTTGACTTGCCAAATCCTGGATCATGGTCAAGCATTACCCCGAATGAGAAACGGGGCTTTTAAAGAGTGCGAATTTCTCTCCTTGTATACATACTTTAAACGAAATAAGAACCATATAGAGTTCAAAGTGTCAAGCTTAATGTACCTGTATGATGGTACTTTAAATGTACATAAGAGTACATGTAAATAGCAAATATGTGATTGGGTACCCTCTGAACCTCAGCTACCTACGTCAGAGGACCCCATGAAAAAGGGTCATCTAATGAAATGTGTAGGGTTGATGCCGCCTTTTGCTCCTTTTGAAGTTTAAAAATATCCTTTTTTCTCTTTTGGATACTGGTTGGTTAGGTATTGCAGTACCTACATATAGAATCTTTTTAGATTTTTAATCAAAAGTTTAATTTTTTTGTACGTAAAGTTTTCCCTATTTAAATATGTAAAGGTAATATAATTAGTTTTTTAAATATTTTCTTGCTATCATTTAATTTTGAAATTTAAAATCTATTTAACAATTAAAACTACATAGAACATTTAAAATGTATTCTAGTTTGAATTGTTAAACTGGCTTAATAAATGGCTATGCTGGCTTATGCTGGCTCGCAGATTCTCCAGGTGCAGCAATCAGGTGAAAGCCTATTGCCAAAACCTATACACCGGAAGTCTGTGGACTCGCTATACGCAAAGGTCGCTAGGTGCTCTACGCGTCCAATATAATAATGGCTTCAGAATGCTGCTGAGGCTGCCCCGCTATTGCAATGCCTCGGGAATGTTTGCGTTGAATACAACAGTTGATTTTTATGCAGTAATACGCAAGAGGACTGCATCCCTGCTTAGCAGGGCTCGGGGCAGCACCAACAGCATTCCAGAAGTACTTGCTAGTAGGTGTGACTCATCGATCACCTGGCATCTTGAGGCGGGTGATTGGAGTCACTACCTAAACTAAGTGTTGCAAGGTGTTAGTTATTAATTAAATAAAATTTCAATTAGCTTTAAGAAATACTAACCTACTAACTTAGCTATAAGACAAACATTGTTACTAATATTATACTAACATTGTCTATGGATCCCTGTTATCCGAAATAAACGTTTTCATTCATTCATTCATAAAGAGAAAAAAACAAACGAGTTCAACTAATTAAGTACCGCCAATGTTAAAATTGTCTTTTAATCTCAAGAGTTGTGAACCAACCAAAACATTTTCTTGACAAAAAACAAAGTTGTCATATTTTTTCCCGGCAAAACCATTATCAACGTCGGAAATCATAACAAAGTTCGTCCCGCCATTGATCCTGTTCATAAGAGGTCCCATGAGTGTTCATAAACCTATTTGGACGTGTCCCGGTACTTATTTATTGTTGGGCCCAACACGGTTATTAGCAAATAAATATATTTTGTCCCTCTATTTGTCCAGCTCTCGACGAATGGCAGCCTGGCCAATTATTGGTGTTGTGTTTAATCTTACTTTTTGTTCCTTCTGTTTATTCTCTCAGATTTATTGCTTTAGTTATGATTTGTGATTTTTATTGTAGTCTGTTTGTTTTTGATACTAATGTGATATCTGTTATGTATATGGGGTGATAGGTAATTTTTATTTTGAAGTAGGTATCTTATTAAAAGACGAATATAATGCTTGCCATAAAACAAAATATTGTATTACCTATTGCGAATTTATAATAAAAAAATTAAATGGACGTGTATAAAATCAATGAACACGCGAACCTGAAAAAAGTTTGTTTTTAAAAAACAGTAAACAGCACGAAAAAGGGGGTCTGTAAAAGGTTGATGATCCCTCTTACGTTTTTTTTTCTGTAGAGTTTTCCTAATGATATTCTTCTTTCACAGAATTCGAACGAACGCACTATCCAGACGTGTTTGCGAGAGAACGACTGGCCGAAAAGATTGGATTGCCTGAGGCACGTATCCAGGTAAAATAAACTCCAGTTTACACGGTAAGGTGGCTGTATCGATACAACTGTCTGCCTCATTTGCTAACCGTTTAAAAAGTTAAAGACAAAATGGCGCCGGCCGGTGTATTTGCCCGCTAAAACTTTGAAGTTAACCTACTTCTTCAAAAAATACTAATTTTCACGCACTTTTTGGTTAATATCAGGTAAGTACCACAGTATTATAGCATCCTCCGCAGAATCATGTTTAGGAATAACATTATCTTAACAAACTAACACATGCTAAGGCTGAAAAGGTTTTAACACTTTGAAAACGTACCCAGGTTTCAAATTAACACTATTTTAGTTTAAAAATTCTCCCAATCAATGCTTGTTAGCATATCAAAATTAAACCTCCTGAAATTGGACAAGGGTGCTTTAATAAAACCGTCCCATGAATGCGTTCATAAGGACTTGTTTACACTACTTGTTTGCGTAGGCCGGGCCGCATGTAGATGCGTCTTCAACAAACAAGCTAAAAAAACAAGGGCTATATTAACCACCCCACCAACTCTGTATAAGCAAATATTCGCGCATTACATAGCATAAGTAAATACATTGAGATATTGTCAGAACAGTTAAATACTGTTGTTTTATTGATCGAAAATACTTCGTAATTTAAATGAGTTAGTATTCATTGGTTGCTTGTGTTGCTTTGAAGAAACCTTTGTGTTTTCTTTATGTTTTATTTAAGTAACGGTCAGAATCATCCGTATTTTAAGTCACAAGATATCATGAATCGGTGTATACTCATGGCATGACGATAATTCTAGGTTTTATTTTTGACTTCTTCAGCAAGTAAATATTATGTATGGAAAAAGTTCTTCTAAAATTACAACATGATTAGCTTATTTAAAACCTTCTACCTAGTAGAATCAACATAACAAAATGACGCTAAACTTGAGGTGTGGAGTAATAATAATACGTGTTGGCTTCGGCCCCACGCACGCCTTCCAAAGGTCCGGGACGTAATTGCCCGTGATTCAAGGATCTAGACAAACAATAATAATAATAATAAAATATTTAATTAAATTCATAAGACAATATTAAAATTAGAGACTACATTACCTATACTAAACTGCAAAATAACAACACAAAAGCCTGAACTAAGATATAAGTTTATCCTGTATCTCAGGCGAAAGAGGACTTAAATAACTATTCTGTAAAATCACTTACAAAAGAATTTCTCTAATTTTAAATATTAATTATAACAGTTATATATAATCGAGGTAAAAACAAAAATGACATTTAAATAAAATCTTGTGCTCCAAAATCTTCATCCTCACCTGCTAGCGGTGTACCCTGCTGATCAACGGACGAGACTCTGACGTACTATAACCCGTAAAGGGTTTCTTTACTTCATATTGAGGACTTTGGTATTCTACATTTTTAATTTTGATTAAAATACTCAGTCATTGACAAAATCACGATTGTGGACGCCATTTTTTAAAGAATTGAATAGACGCTAAACTCTACATTAAAAAATGGCGCCAAAACACTCCCTCCAAAAAACAACTGACAAACATAAAGACGCCATTTCCACCAAAAGCAATGCTGCCAACACTTTAAAAGGTCATTTATCATAGCTCACAGTTTTATAACAGCTTAATGCAATTTTCAGCTGCAACCTTTTAAATATTTTTGCTGCACTTAGTTCGCTAGTGCAAATTCAATTATTGTTGCAAAGTGCAGTGCCGTTTAAAACGAATTATCGTTAGTAATGCAAGTTGCAACTTTAAAAACTTAAAAAAAATATATTTACGAAATTGGTGATGATAAGTATTTTACAAATACATATAAAATATAGCAGCAAGTAATGACTCCGTGGAGTTTTTCGAGTAAGAAAAATCTATACAAATACGGATAAGTTAATTTGTAAATATAATAAAAATACCATAGTAAACAATGATGTTAGTAGTGGGTGTAGAAAATATAGAAACCCTATAAAATAATTCTGAAATCTCATGACAAAACAATACCCAGAATGAACAGTGTTTAGAGTTGAAGAGGAAAATATTATCATGACTTTTTTAATTAGATATTTCTGTCCCACTGCAGGGCCAAGGCCTCCTTTCGTTTTCTCCAGGCGTCACGGTGCTGTGCGTTGTTTTCCCCCTCTTTCTCAAAAGTGGTTAGTTCATTCCGCTAGCGCTTCCTCGGATGTCCCCGGCCTCAACGCCATGTTCGGTGTCCACTCGGTGGCGGCCCTTGTCCACCTATCGGGGTCACAAATGACCTGCCTACTCCCATTTTAGTTTTGCAGCCTTTACTCCGACATCTGCAACACTAGTTCTTGCGCGTAGCTATTTATTTGGGACTTGGTCAATTTGTTTGACTCCCACCATGACTTAATTATAGAAAATGTATTTACTGAGTATTAAACTCTTGAGGTTTTGTATATAAGTTTCAAGAGAAATGTTCTAAAAGATGAAAAAAACTATGTAGCTAGTTACTCCTCTTTTTGCGTTTAAATTAAGAACTTTGACGGTAGCTTTTCTGCAAAAAAAGAGAAAAAAGGAAGAACAAAATGGTGGGGCGTCGACATTGTTTTGAGCGCGGGCTAAGCGATCGCATTAACCTCTGTCGGAGCGTAGTTAACATTCCTTGTACGTACCAAGCCGCCGGTGCAACGTCACTTCGCCGAGAAACACAGGCTATCTTTAGGGTTGCTAGACTTGAAAATGCTCTTTAAAAACGTGTAGCTAAAATTTTTGGTTAAGAAAATCTTGAAGATGTAAACTAAGTTGACTTACTTTGAAAAAAATAAAGCCAATAATTGGTTTGGAATTGTTTTCTTTCTGTGATCATGAGTTATGAGATAGAGTAAGTCCTGATATGCTTTTTACAATATCTAATAGTTGAATTGCTGTGTTTATGGAGTACTTTTATCCATAACATAGCTTATTTTTATCTCAGAGCCATATACAATGCAGACAAGTCAAAAAAAAGACACAACTTCATTTTCTGACAAAATCCTTATTAATACGACATCTCAGTACTAATGGTCTCTTTAACTATAAATCTGAAAGCACTTCAAGGAAATTCGACAACCTTACCTACATCTCGGCACACTTACGAGTATCATGAGACCCACAAGCCACATTAGACCGTAACAAATACGAGTAAAGCTGAATTTGTGTGAAACAGAGTAAAGTTCAGAAGCATTTGCACCGAGTAGAGAGAAACAGAAGGCTTACACACTGTTTGCATAATAAAGGCAAACACACATGGGTATGTTTGGCCACCCACAAGATGGACCGATGATCTGGCTAAGATCAAGAAGTCGTTGAATGGCGATATAGATAGAAGCTTTTAAGTAAATAGTCTTTGACTTGGCTTTGCGACTATAGTCAATTATGGGACACAGATTTGTAGAGGTATAGTGCATATTGTAAGAGAGCGTCTTTTGAGAGCACATTGTTATCAATTCAGTTTACGCAATCACGATTACATTTGTACCTATCTGCAAAAGCAAATCGCAAGCGCTAGTAGCTGCGCTCGCTGTTCTGCATCAATAAGCGAGGTAAAGCAACGTATACACAGGGGCAGGGAGCCTGGTTGGTCACCATTGCATAGTGGCAATTTATCACGAGCGTTTCCACGCTTCAAAAGGGCTCGTTGAGCAGTCTGTTTTTGCTATTGTCAAGTAAGTAGTTGTAAGTAGTAGTAACTGTAGAGTTGTTAAACCAAGTCTGATGCTATTTGACAGTTTTAAAACTCCGATACCGGGGTCAAACAAGTTTGCCACGTACTTGATAATACCTTTAAGATAAGAAGAAGAAGAAAATCGCAGCTCATCTGCATACGTCTCTACATGTGAAAGTATGAAGCAGCTCTTCTGTTCCAATTCTGTGGCAGTGGCGTAAAATTCGTGGACGCCGTTTTGTATTCCGTCGCCACGTGTTGCCGGGTTCAAGGCTGAGGGGGAGGGGGCACGTCAGGGGAGATTTGAATTTGGAACGCTCGGGCGAAAGACGCAGTGCCTTTGGTGATTTCGCGGGTTTATTTCACTGATTGGGAAAGAGATAGAGTTTCGGAAGTTGTATTCGTATTTGTTTGATTAGGTAGATGCAGGTTAAAAGTAGGTATTTATATAATTTGCCCCAACAAGTACTGAAAAGTAATTAAAACTTGCAGGTATTAACTATATTGTGAGTAAGGGTCTGCCAATTCTACCTCGCTGAATAAAAAAGTACATAAGACAAAAACACAAGTTGTTATGATCCCCACTTAAAAAAATATATGCAATTTTCCATTGGCCGTGGTCACCCTCCTGAGGGTGAGGTATCGATCCTCGAGCCTACAGGAAGCGGGGGAGCGTTTCCGGTCGCGGGAGGGAGTGTTTTGAAAAATTGGCACCCGCGCGAAACCAAACCGTTTTACCCTAAAACCGGAGAGAATTTACCTCTACACCACTGTAATAAGAACGTGGAAGTGGGAAAATTTGGCATTTTTTGTGGCATCACCGCAGTGTTCAGATTTATCTCTTGTTTTTCTGTTTAGATCCCTTTTGATTAATCGTTGTACATAGGTAACAGTTTTGGGTCAAAAAGTGGTCACAGATTACGATACACTACCATGATTCACGTCTTTTATTGGACGAAATACATGAGAGTTAGCTTGTTTTTAAAATTACTTATGCTTATCTAGGTACCTACATAACTAGTTACTGGGTAAATTAATCTATACTTATATTATAAAGAGGAAAGATTTGATTGTTTGTTTGCATTGAATAGACTCCGAAACTACTGGACCGGTTTGAAAAATTCTTTCACCATTAGAATGCTACATTATCCCTGAGTAACGAAGGCTACATAATTTTCCCGAATTCTCACGGGAACTAAGTCCCGAGCGGAAAGCTAGTACAAAATAAATCAACTCAAAACAATACATATTCAGGTTGTGTAGGTACTATATTTCTTTTGCAGAGGAAAATGTAGTAATTAGGTATGCGCAATGTCATTTCGGGTGAATAACTACCTAGTTATTACTTACAATATAAACGTTAACAACAACAAACAAATCAACTTTTTAATGAGCATAAACAACTAAACAAAAACGAAACGTAAATTAAATTTGAAACTATAGTTTCGTGCAGTAATCTGGTTAGTGGCCAAAATAATTATTGCACGAAAACTCGTCGACGAAATAACGGAATAAACCGAATTATACCAAATTCTATTTGGTAAGAACCCTTCAGTAACATTATTTCGCCCAAACTGAGAGGGTACGAACAATTTATAAAAGGCCAACGGGATATGACAGGATAGGCGGGAAAAGGGCCTGTCATCGCTGTCAGAGGGAAATATCTATAGGCGGGAGAGGAAGAAAAAACGTCATAATATTTTATTTTAGTGTGATGAAGTCGATGTACTTAGTCGGATCTCGTACATATTACGAGTCTGCTATGTTACCTATTAAATTATCAGAAGCTAAATTAAACTTTAATAAATAGATACCTAGCCCATTCTCCTACTCGTTTATTTAATTTAAGCTCCTATTCTAAAATAAGTAGTTAGGTACCAAGCTGCAAAATTTTCTTAGATGTTTCAAAAATAAAAGTTATTGTTAAGTACCTAATTATTTGGGGTGACTTTAAATTAGTTAGCGAAACTTAACGGGGTAATTCTTCCCCATGATACTGAACACAACAAATTATTTTAAAAAATTGACTCTCCATAGTAAGGCAGTTAACTGATTGCACAACGTGTGTGGAAAGGCGAAAATTCTTTCATATTTCGACGTATGTTCCTTGTAGAAAGTTGTTTAGTTTCGGGAGCTGACTGTACTTACATCCTTAAATTTCGCTTACTTAAGTATAATAAAGACACCTTATTTCCTTTTTTTATTTGCTGGAAAAACAATTATTTTTATATACTTTCAAAGTTCCTTTCCAAACGGTGTCAGAACAGACTTTCCCAATTGCATGAATCCTTACTTATAATATTATAAATGCGAAAGTTACTCTGTCTGTCGGTCTGTCTGTCTGTCTGTCTGTCTGTCCGTCTTTCACGCCTAAAGTACTGAACCGATTTTGATGAAATTTGGTACAGAGATAGATTAGAGCCTGGGAAAGGACATAGGCTATACATTTTATCCCACAGTTGGGCACGATATAACCTGTAGTCCATGCGGGCGGAGCCGCGGGCGGAAAGCTAGTAATATATAATACCTTTTCCATATACTTATAAAAAAGTGAGTAGGTATAGAGACTTTCACGTGAAAGTAGTGCGTATCCCAAACGACCCTCCCTTTGCCTTCTGAGGGTAGGTATAAAATATTGCTGGCAACATTCTGCCGATTCCAAAGGCCCAAGCATTAATATTATGACATACAGCCTCCCACGACCTTTCGGAACGCCTGATTTTTCGGATATTTCCCTTGTATTTTCCTTTGAGAAAATATTACTTATGTGTTATAGGTTTATTGTTATGTTATATAGTTAGAGGAAGATATTGCTAACGGGAAAAGAAAGTTAGGTTTTGTCGAGACTTATTGGGATTTGGATTAAGCGAATGATTAGGTTATTCAGGCTATTTTTTTGAACAGGAGACCAAGACAAAGTCACAAAGATCGATATGACATGGACCATGTGACTTTTCTAATGTATCTGTCAAATTTATAACTTTCGATTTACTTTATCGTTTAAAAGTTGTGACATTAAGGGCGATTTGCACCAAAGTGCTAAACATAAGCCCATTTAGCGAGACTAATTTAGATTAATTTGACAGATTTTGTTGCTTTGACAGCCAAGTTAAATGTGTTTAAGATATTGAATGTATTTAAGGTTTTGGTGCAAGTCGCCTTATGTATTTAGAATTTCTGAAGCCTTTGAGCTTATTTATAGTGAAACCACAAGCCCATCATTACAACTGATGGACATTTGAGTTTTTCTTATTAATCCCTAGGGCTCCATTTCCTGCTTTACCTACTTCTCTAGTCGCTACCAAACATACTGCAGATCCTATATCGTCCTTACTTATTTTGTTAGGGATTTTACATCAAGTCTAGTGCAAATTTGTTTAAGCGTATATGAACGTATTAGCGACCTGGCATCGCACGGTTTTGATTAAAAAATGAACTAGGTATAGGTACTATGAACCTTTCGCAATTTTTTTTTCATGATAGTGAAAACCGCTTCAAAATCATTTGTGTGGCTTAGAAAGAGTTAGCGGAAACACAAACAAGTAAACGCGGATAAATTATGATTAATTTAGTCTTATGTTAATAGTTCAATTGCAGGAATGAGGGAGGTAGTGAATAATTGTTTTAATTTCCTAATAAGATAAATTTTTGTTTGCTGATGAAATTTTTTCTTATCAATCAAACTGTAACAAAATCAAAATTCTGTTTTATCAGACTTCAAAAACCGTCGCGGTAAAAATTCTTGCCACTTCGCGGCCCGCCATGACAATAGGCGGAGGAAGTGACGCGCACGTGAGCGCTACTTCCGCGCGTTCCGTTTCACACTGACCAACGTCGTAAATCAAACGCTTGAATTATTTTCATTGTCATTTGCAAAATCATTTATCATTGCGATGCTATTGTACTGTTTGGATACATAGATTAGATAGTTTTTCACATAAGATTTCGATTATTGTAACTACGAATGTGAACTACAATGAATGAATAGAAAACGGCCCTTGATCATTTCCCGTTGGATGTCTTGATAATCATTATGATAGTGTATTATCAAGACTTGAGAATAATCAATACTCAAGTCTTGATAATACACTATCAAAATTGCGTTCAGTATTACGGACCTAAAAGTACACAGGCAGGGGAGGGGGGCTACCATTGATGATATACCTAGTCGACGAACGGTTTCGATTGATCTATGCCGTACACTGCTGCATTTGGCTTACACCTTCAGTTAAAATCACATTGTACAGACGCAATGTATGTATAATAGTAGCCCTCAGATTATCCTTCTAAATTTATATAGTTGGAAAGTTCTAGAAAAGACAAGCTAGGCTAAGTTAATTAAGTTTAGTAGTCGTGTATCGCGTGTTACGACACCCTCGTACTCCTCGTAGCTTATTAACTTTGTAATTACTTAATATCAACTATATTACGTCCATGATTAGTGAGAGTGTGGCGTGACATGAAACATACTTATATAATAATATGCTATTAAAATTAGTTGCCTATTAGGAAGGTATATCTACTTTGATAGCCCCAACACTAGGTATCAACTAAGCTGGAGTTTATTTATGTTTATGTATACCTTAATGTAGGGTTTAGGAATTAAGTCATTGTTATAAAAAGTTTATACCTATGTATATACAACCAATAAGACTTATTTTTAAGATGTTCGAGTGTGACTTTACGTAACTACTTACCTGAATAAAATATCCTCAACTATCATAATAGGGCTTTGAATAATGGCTCTATTTTTGTAGTTTTCGGGATTTGGGAGGCTTTGAGGGAGGTATTTTATCGATAATTTACTTACTTACTGTTATAAATCATAGTAATGTTCAGCCAGCTTTGGGTGCGTATAATATAACTTTCAACTGTGTTTTGGTGAAGCCCGACCATATAAGTAATACAAATAACCTGAAGTTAAAATAGACATATCATATTTTTATCTGTACTAATTTATACTAATACTATAAAGAGGAAAGATTTGTAATATTTTTGTATATTTGTATGTAATAAACGAATAGGCTCCGAAACTAGGTACTGGACCGATTTCAGAAATTCTTTCACCATTAGGATGCTACATTATCCCTGACTAACATAGGAACGAAGTCTCGAGCGTATGCTAAGTAGTTTTAAATAAAAATGGTAACGGTGACGGTGCGGTGATGGACGGTCAAAATTCGAATTCCGAACGATATTTAAATTGTGTTCCATTTTTACAGGTTTGGTTTTCGAATCGGCGCGCGAAATGGCGGCGCGAAGAAAAGTTGCGCAGCCAGCGAAGAGACGCGCCGGCCGCGTCCCCGCCCGCGCCCCCCGCACCTCGCCTTCCGCTTAACGGGGGCTTCAACTCTATGTACAGCCCAATACCGCAGCCTATCGCCACCATGGGTGATTCTTACAGGTGAGGAAAAATTTAGACTTACTCTTCTAAGCTCTATATTTTGCTATCTTGGCACACAGAATAGGTATCTAAGAAATATCTAGTAAGGTAGGTATTCAAGATAAAATTGTGTATTTTAATCTTCACAGAACCAGTTTAGTGTTGGAATTTTGCTAACGATTATTTGTGTACACAGCAATTTTTGAAATTGATACTTCTGATTTTGAATTTGATACAATGACATTATTCCATGTCAAGCGCGTCATACCACTAAAATCCTAATTAATTATACCCCCTTGACAACACTACCAGTACAAAATAGTACCTACTTACTGCAAAAGTTTTTCACGCCATTATCTAAGTTTACACTAAAATTGCCTGAATTCTCTTGCTAGAATCAGCAAAAATGTCCTCTCAAAAGCAAGAAAGCTGAACGAAGCCTTCGCATATTAACGCCATCTTTCGCCGAGCGGCAGAACTAACAAACTCGCAGGAAATCAGGCGGCAACAAAGGTCGTCTGTCGTCGGGCCTCCTTGCGTTTCCCGCCAATGCACCGAGACACTCTGAAGTGCCGGTCGAAGGTCGCCAAGTTTCCACTTGGATTGATTTTTAACACTGAACTACGGGCTTTGGCTTTTGTCGTCGAGTAAATTAACTTAGTGAGACGAGAAGTTTCCCCTTTAGTTCAGTCTACAGAATAAATTTCCTTAGGACCCTTTTTCTTCGAACTTTGACACTTTTCCGTTGATTGCACAAGTTGTAACTTCCATTTCACCTACTTGCTTAGCGATTTCGGGCTACACCTAAGTAGCAATTTGTTTACTTAGTTACTAATATTTATTGTAATGTAAGTTTAAGAATCATTTTCGTTGGCACTTCTTTTTTTATGCATTTATCTTTTAGTTTTTCATTAAGTTGGATAAAAATACGAAATTTTTTTCTTGGCCATGTTTACAAACCCTAAACGATTCACTGGCAAAGGCCGTGTCTTTTCTTTTTTTTTGTCTAACTTGCGACGCCCGTATTGACAGTGCGCTTGGTTCCGATAGTTCGATGTCGGGTGGGCTGTCATCATCGTGTCTGCAGCAGCGAGATGGAGGGTACCCGTACATGTTTGGAGACGTCCTCGGGAGTGGAGGCTACTCGAGGGCACCGGCGGCACATCAGCAGCATAGTGCCTACTCTCAACCGCAACCTGGCGCTGGTACTGGTAAGTTTTTAAAACACGAATAACACCATATACCTACTTCATTCTACCACTTACTCTATCCTTTCTCATGTGTCATAAAACACATATTATACTTACCAGTTTTTCTGAGTATTTTACTATACCGTACTGCATTGGTCAACTTGTCTGCTCAAGCGATGGCGATTACGAAATTTCCTCCTCAGGTATTTGGGATAGGCCTTCCCAGGAGGATCTCTATGGATTTTAGCACCCTATAAACTTTTACAAATTGCCTTTCTAAAAATCGACTTTAGATTTAGTGTATCGGTCTTTCAATGTTCATGTGGTTAACATCTTAGCATTTGTACGTATCTTCTGAGGTAGGTAAACTTGTCTAATTTTTCTATTATTCCATGCATTTCCATAATTTCATGTTGTATAACTCGGTATCAGTAGGTATTTACAAATACATTAGTGTATACGTACTTGATTCTATATCTAATTAACAAGTATTAAGCAGACCGGTCATATAATCATCTACGTAAGTTGTGGTCTTAATTGGATCATTATGACGTCTGAAACCGTAATCAGGGCAGCTGAAATCTAAAAAAAAGTCCGATAATTAAACATCTGAAACCAAGGATTTCCTTATTCAAGTTGCCGATTGTAGAATCTGAAGTAAAAGAATAAAAAAGTTACAGAATCGACAGAATCAGGATAAGAGGCCTTGGAAAATATTTACCAACTTCGAAATAAAATGTAAAAAACGCTGACTCAAGAGCAAGGGGCGTCTAGCGCACAAGACCGCGACATGACGGGGGAAACAAAAAAATATAAAGGGAGAAAAGAGAGAAAATAAGAGTTCAGGGCCCGATTGGATTTGCCGTTGTCTGTTCCTTACAAATGGCTTTTAAATTGATTTTGAATATCGAGCGTTTCTGTTTACAAAATTCGTATCGCAGGCTGTCAATTTCCGCATACCTCTCTACAAACAGTGAGATTAAATTTTGGAACAAAAACGTTACAGAAACAGCGTTTTAATTTCAGCGCAACAAAAAACGAAATGCCTGAACAAAAAGGCAGATTTATTATTCAGGAAAGAACAAACCGTGAGGCGCTGGCGTTGCCATTGTTTTAAAAAGCCGTAACTTTTCCATTTGATGTTATATATCATGCGGCGGACATTTTTAGCCGTAGGTGGCGGAAAGCGGTATGAAATATTGTTGTTTGGGGCGTTTCGCGGCATTGTTCGACTGCGGAGTTTCGCGAACAAAGGAGTTTTTCAGTTTTTCGAAATGCACACTCTCGTTTCATTTACTCTTTTGCACCGTTTCGACGGCTGCATTTCCAGCTTCGTGGTATTAAATAATGCGATCGTTCCACTTTTCCTTTTTTGGCGCGTTCGCTCGCGATTACAGTGAATTGGCCGGAGTTAGACGAAGAAAATTATTCATTTCTGGGAATAAAATTCAATTTCTTTTTAAACATAGTAATTCTCTTGCTCTCCTAAAATGACAGGAATAGTAGGTAACATCATCTTCCTCATTTGTATTTTAAAGATAGGTATGTGTTGCTTAAAAAAAGTTACTTAAAACTGAAATAAGTGGCTCAACAAATTCACAAGTTCAAATCAGATCCAAAATATTTAGATTAAAATCTTTTCTCTATTTTCTGCAGGCTTTATCTTAAATCGACCTTTTAAACTGTTTAGCGACGATAATAACGTTGTAATGAGTGTGAACGCGCCCCTACCGGAAAGCTGTTATCGCCAGTCTGCACGCGGCGTATGGCGGGAAAATAATATACATGCACATTGACGGGGAAGGGGTTAACTGCAAATTTTAATGGAAAATTCGAGACGATTAGGGTGAAGTTTGACGCGTGTAGGTATTTTGCACACCTATGCTTCATTATGATAGTAACGACGATGATTAAATGTTATTATATTTCATTAGTTAATAATGTATTTCGCATAAATAGGAAAGTACCCCTGCCGCTGCTTACGGTGTGTCACAAACATTAAATTTTAAAGCATAAGCCAGCAATGCCGCCTATTATGTTTATGATGGAATTTATGTGAGATGGTATCAAAACAACGCGTAAATGGAATAAATAACGACAGACGATTTTTCCCCAAGACGTTACCCAATAAAATAAGTGAATAATTTTCCACGTTAAAAATGTATGAGTCACCGATTTCAATTTCAACAACAGTTTGCACAAAGTAGATATCTAGTTTTTTTGTGGACTACAATGCCTATTAGCAGATAACTACATACAGAAATGTTATTCATTTATTTAGATGATGTTCTTGTTTGTAGTATTTTTTTTGGTGATGTTTTTTTAAAAAGCGCTAAATCATTTTCGATAAAATTTATATGGGACTTCTTCAGGAGTATACTCTTTCGAACAAATAAAGAATTTTGGAAATCGGACAACAGTTGGCGGAGTTATCGCGTAACAAACATACAAAAAAAAATCATACAGACGAATTGAGAACCTCCTCCTTTTTTGAAGTCGGTTGAAAAACGATTACAAAAACTTTTTCATACCGCTTCTATGGTTTTACGGCAATACTTGACCTAAGTTAAGAGTTATTGAAATTCATTACGAACTAAAAAAGGTACCTACAATCCCCATTAAATATAGGTACCTACTTCACTGATGATCATTGAAAACATAATATTCTTTTGTCATTAATAAAACGAATATCGATTTTAAACCACAATCTTAGAATGTTTCGCCATGTTCCTCGGGGAATGTTTTTCAGTTTTGTGGGCTGATTCACATCTTTAATTTTCATTTCACTAACTAATAGACTGATAACGACGAAACAACTATGCCTGAGAGTAAAATAGGCTACTTTTCAACGCAAACGAAGTCGCGGGCAGCAAGCTAGTAAAAAATATTATGCTTGAGACTCAGGAGAAGATCACAAACGTAGTTAGGCCCAACATCGATAAGTAAACACCTATAACCACACATACCGATTACCGACGCTGGCCACCAAATGGAATCCTATCAGAATCTCGTTCCATACCAATACATGTTATGTTGGAATGGCCCCTGGCTACTGACATACGCTATATTGATTGATATGCTATAATTGAGATATAGGTACGAAGGAAATGTAATATTATTAGTTGTTTATGATGTGCAATACTTTGACTTACGAACGCTGCTATTCTTGCGTTTAGCAAAGTAAAGTTGATTTTTTCACAGTTTTTTATACGGCATAAAATATGTTTTGTTTTGCAATGAAATATTTTTTTAATCTCTCACCCACTACATAATTTAGTTACAATTAATGCTAATGCAATTGGAATAGAATTAAATATATTCTTATGTTTGTGATACTGTGGCGTCTAAACGCGCCACAATGCAGTGCCACTAATGCAAACCAGCATATCTCGTTCTTTCTCCTCTGCTCTGTCTCAGTATTAGTCCTAGTTGTTATGGAAACCAAGCTGCATTTTATGATAGGAACAAGCCACTTTGCAAATTGATAGAAGGGACCATAATAAAATATTTGACCCGAGGATAAACGAGATTCCCCCATTTGGAACAGAGATGGCGCCACTTACTCAATTTTAAAAAAAAAAAAATCTCAATCCTGAATGGATGCTCCGATTTGCATAATGAAGATGTCAATCGACAGGAAATTAATTGATCTATTCTAAAAAAAAATAAATATAAGATAAAAAAAACTGGAATAAATATATATAAAGTGTTTTTTTTTTGTATTAACGAAATTTTTTGAACAGTGTGTAAGGAAATGGAAGTTTTTATTTATATACATATTGTCACGCAGTCATTTACACGTTTTGCGCAAAAAACCGTTACTCAATATCTTATCTCATTACAAATTTATTGAAGAATTACCGCTGTCGTCCGCAAGACTTTGTCCGAGTATAATTCGTTAAAATGAAAATATTTTCTCTTCCCGTCATCCG